>OOFC01022985.1:0-10385 GCA_900323345.1 Pseudochromis fuscus
GTGCTGATTAATAATAAAGACAAGAAAGATGGCTCCTTCATTCAGAAATACATCTTTTAACCACTGCTGAACACTACTGTGCAGCTCTGAGCAGAGATAGGGATCAAGACAGAGGTCTCACTCTGCTGAAGAACACAATAGTCGACAATTGGCAACTATTTTTGTTGATTTTTGTCGACTAATCGTCGCAGCCCTACGACCACATAGAAGTGAATAAAGTGCATGGTGGTGTTAAGAAGAACATGGTGCCCACCACTGTTACTCAGACTGACTGGTCTGTTTGTGGCGGGATGTCAATGGTGTGTTTGTGTTTTTCCTCGTGGTTGCAGCTGTACAGCGCTCAGTGTAACCTTTTCTTATCAGGGATTAACTGTGGAGGAGACAACAAGCAATTTATTTACAGCCTCTCTCTCTGTCTGACTCTCACTTTATTTCTGTCTCTTCTTTCAGTGCCCTCACTTCAGTTGGTGTAAAAGTAAAAACAATAATATTACCAACCTATGTAACTTCACTGTGTGTGTGTGTGTGTGTGTGTGTGTGTGTCCCACTCTTTCTCTCTTCCTCCCTCCCTCCTGCTTTGTCCTTGCTCCTCTTCGTGACCTCTGTGTTTGACCTCTGACCTCCCCCTGGCCCCGGGGCCCATTTAAATCTTTGTTTGTCTTTGTGATTCTTCCCACAGTTCCGTGTGCCACAGCCCCCTCACCCTCTCAGCAAGGTGACGCCGCCCAACCCACCCTCGCAGCACTGGAGGAGGGACACGCAAATGGCCGACACGCATCGTATGCCTTGGGTAAATGTGCATGCACACACACACACACACACACACACACACACACACAAAACACAAGGCAAAGCAGTCCAGCAGCTCTTCCACATGATTTTAAAACACTGAAACTCACATGTTTAAAAATAATTGTCACACATTTAAGTAGAAAAATCAGAACTGCACCACCTATTGGAAAGAGAAGGAACAGCAGCCACAGTTCAGACCTGCTGACCTACATCTACAAAGTTTTAATAGAAGTGTGTTTGGCCTCTTTATGGATGTGAAGGAATCCTCAACTCAGCTTAACCCGTTAACACCTGAGCCTGCAAATTTACACCTGGACTTTTTATGCTTATTTTTATTTCAGATTTAACATGCAACATCTAACAGTGTTTTTGTTCACTGAAACTCTAAAATCAAAATCCATTCTTGTGTTTTTCTGCTATTCTTGCTTCATTGTCACTGTTATTACACTCTGACAACACGTAGTATGAAGTAAATCATCTAATTTTCCGGCTTCTGGGAGAGACGGTGGTGAAATTACCGTAATGACTCCAGATTCACTGTAAAGTGCAACATCTCAGCTCTCAGGAAGTGTTGGAATTTTTCTGATTGCACAAACCGTGACATAATTACGGTAATCCAAACACACATGTGCAGACATGTCGGCAACAACACGCTCAGAATTAAAGGGTTAAATGATGTTGATTGGAAATTAATTGAAAGCTCAATCAACAGCATTTCATCTTGCTGTGGTTTTATCTTTATTCTAATGAAGATGCATTTTGTTTTCACTCGCACTCAGAGTTCAGATGTTAGTTTATGACCCAGTTGTTGCTGTTTTGTATATTCTCAGGCTGAAGCATTACCAACCACTGTTAGCTAGGGTGAGGTGCTAATGGTACCAAGTTGAGTATTTTCACTCACGAGTCTGTGGGGAGTGACTCACTTCCAGACTCTGCCTCAAGTGGCCACTCGAGAAACTGCAGGTTTTCCACATTGGCTTCATTTTCAGAACCAGAGGTTGCTGCTTGGTTGTGATGAGTAATTACAAATGTATATATAAAATACATATTCAGTGAAAGTGGATGAATTTCCATCTGAATAAAGAGACATATAAGTTTTTCCTTTCTCCCAACCTTCAATACACAAAATACCACTCCACTGCAGTTATCATAGACTGGATATTGAAAAGGACAAAACCACCCGATCTCAAAAATGACACCGGCTCCACAAAACTCCAATTTACAAACAACCATCATGGCCACGTTCAAATACCAAAGTCCTGGTTTCAGGAGGTGATTCCACCAATGAGGTGATGTCACGTTAGCTTCATCCAGTCTGTAAACAGTCTGTGACTGTTATTTACATCCACCAGAGAGTTGGTGCATTAATTCAGATTTTTTATTAACCAGATCTAAAGGAATACGTCAACCATGATACTATAAACAGTCTTTAGCTTATTGCCTGTTGCCTGCTGCTAGTTTTTTGCTTGCAGGTTACAGCACCACCACCATGTCTGTCTTTACAGCTCCTTGTAGCTGCTGCTGTTATTTTCCTTGCCTGAAGGTGGCGCAGTTAAGCACGTGCTGAGTGGTTTGTGCGAGCGAGTCTGTGTGTTACACTCGTCTAAAAATATCAAACATGACGGTAAACCTGTACATTTCAGCAGGTGTTTGCAGCAGCTGTCATTTATCATTTCCATTACACATACACAGTTCAAGACCTGGTGGGTACAGCTCTGTACGTCTTTTATAAAAACCCTTCGCTCGCATCGTCGATCATGGAAACTGAGCCTCGTATCATATGAAAGAGTTTGTTGTTTATTATTAGAAGCTTTGACCTTGACCTCAGGTTGTCGCCTCTCTTTCACATTCACAACAAACACTGAAATCAAAGCGCCTCACAGCTTTGTTTCCTCGCTTATCTTCACACCGTCGCCATTTTAGTGTCGGTTACATTTTTATTTTAACATCTGTCTGTTGCCCAGTGGAAAATTCCAACATAATTAAATGAGTATGTGATATGTGGGGGGATCTCCCAGCTCTCGTCTACGCTTACAGACGTATACTGTGTCACATGTTGAGACATGTTTTCATATAACTGCTGACAAATAAAAAAAGTCCTGCATCTCTCCTTTGTCTGCGTCTATCAGACACTATTAGTGAAGAGAACAGAGGTAAAGACATATCCACTGGACGTTGCACTAACCACATGCTGGGTTAATTTATGATATTATACTTTTATTGGTGTTGCTAAAACCAATACAGGTTTGGTAAAAACAAGAAAATGTTGGTGAAAAGAAAGCAAGTTTCCAGCCTGGTGCAGAGTCCTCCAGTGTTTTCAGTGTGAACTGTTACAGTAATTCATGTGCGTCTGTCTCTTCTGGTTAATCAACACAATCAACACGATACTGTCCTGGATGAGAGAGCACAGCTGATTTACAGCAGCTGCTCTGTTGTGGATTTCACTCTGTAACATCTTCAATTAGAAAATATCACCATGCACCTGAAGTAAGTTTGTGCCTGTAGGACAGAAATTATAAACCAGTCCAGAATAGGGCTGCAACCATGAGCTGACACTGGTGACAACAATAAAAAAAAAGTTGCCTGTTGTGTTTTTCAGCAGAGTGAGACCTCTGTCTTGATCCCTTTCTCTGCTCAGAGCTGCACAGTAGTGTTCAGCAGTGGTTAAAAGATGTATTTCTGAATGAAGGAGCCATCTTTCTTGTCTTTATTATTAATCAGCACATCATTAAACAACCTCCACTGCTCGCTCTAAAGACATAATCCAGCTGGTGATGTACAAACACAGCTTAATGCAACCCTGTGCCCTTTGGCTTAAATAAACACAATGTTCAGTTTACCCCTTTCACTCTATTTTTATATCAAAGTTCAATCACATTTACTTCCTGGTTAAAAAAAAAAAAAAATCTAAAATCTAATCTCCCATCCACCTGTCAATCAACCTGCTGTTAGCAGCAAAGTTCAGATTAGCACCAGAAAACACTGACGGAGTAATAGTAGCATCTGTGGTAGTAATCAGTAGTTTGTTGGTACCAGTGGTGTAAATATGGACGGGGCAACCGGTGCAGCTACACCGGCCCCGTTACTGTGAAGGGAGTAGCTCGGGGCGGGTCGGTAAGGTGACGCTGAGTGGCTGGTATGGGAGTTGATACCTGTCAGTCATGATGAGTCGCGATGGTGTGAGGTGAGTTGTTTCTCATTTCAGCAAGAAAAAAAAGTAAGTGGATGATAACTGCTGAGAAAACGTAGCATCACGTTTAGCATTAGCCTAGCCTCTCTTGAGTGGCTGTGCATGTGTGTGTCCGCGTGTGTATCCGTGGGTGTGTGTGTGCCTGTGTGTAGCGTGCATTAGGTGCGCTTGTGTTTCAGGCGGGGGTGGGGGTGGGGGCACAAAAAAATATTTGCACCGGGGCTTATACCCATGATGTTACACTCGTGGTTGGTACAGTATCATTAGTCAGTACACATGTTATCTAGTAATGTTAGCTAGCTAGCTGAGGTGTTTGGTTGTGTTTCAATGGTCCAATGAAATTTCTCCAATAGTTTAGTCCCGCCTACATGTCCTGTTTTTGTTGGAAATACCTCACAAGACAGAAGTTGAATGGAGATGATGTTTCAGGTGGAGTTTAAAGAAAGTACAAGACTGATACTGGACGACGTGATTGTACAAATAAGGTTATTAACAATAATAATAATTACAAAGTTACTTATACAGCACTTTGAAAAACAAGAATGTACAAAATGCTTTTGCACAAGACAAAGAAACAACAACAAAATTCAATCTACTGAAAGAAGCAGAAACAGAAAAACATGGAGTCGAGTTTTAAAGAAAACCTTCAGTGTGAACCTTTGCCACCGTGTACACTAAAGATATCTGACACCATTTTAATGTTTGTGGAGAGTCACACTGTGTTTCCATAAAAGGATTTGCAGGAACATGTGTGTGATGAGGCTGAATATGTGAAACCACGTCTCCAAGATTATAAACTACAAACCGACAGAAGTAGGTTTCCAACAAACCCTCTTCTCTTCGCAGCAATGGTTGTGTCTGCCTCCTCTGTCCCACTACTACGACATTAACAATCCAGAAACATGACGAGCACGAGGGTCACACAGGACATTCATCACAACAACCTCTGACTTCATGGGAGAAATGGTACTTCAATAATAAAGCCATAAATCGGTATTCCACACACCACTCCCCATCTTCTTATGGAACAACACCATGAATAAAACATCAAATCCTACATTTCTTTACCGCACAATATTCTCTATATTGTGCCCCATGAATAATGTATCTGTAGTAGTGCTTCTTATTAATATGGGCTTTGCTTGGTGGTGAGGTAATTCTGTGCTAACAAACACACATCCTCCTCTCTGGAGGTTTTCTGGGCTCCTGGAGACTCTGAAAGCAGCTACACCCTCAGCCACATAAAAACTGTGTTTGCTGCATAGTGCAATTCCAGGCCTGTTGCTAAGTAATTGAATAACAGCTGATCTTTACTATGTTGGTCGTTGCACCGAGGTGACATAACAGGACAGCTGTACATACACCGTCAACAACTCTCAAACTCTCACATCTCACTTTATGTACACAATGTTCTCTGGTGGAAATTTCCATCCATCTCCTCAGACCAGCTCATTATCGTACACCCTCCACTCAGCTGCAGACTGGGGCAGCCAGTAATAAGTGCTGTGATGATCAATAATTCAGATAATTATGCTGTCAAATAATCAATGAATCATTTCGTCTGTACAATGTGAGAAAATGCCAATCACAGTTTCAGTTAGTGATGGTTTCTCACTGATTATTGGTTGAACCAGATCCTGACTGATCATCAGGGTGAAGACACAGCATTTTTATTGTTGTGTTTTCTTTATTACAGTATATTTATCATTATCATCACTGGAGACAACATCAGAGTGTAAATAAGTAAAAAAGTAAGTTAATTAAGTAAATAAAGTAGTAAGTAAATATGTAAATAAGTAGAAAGTAAGAAAGTAAACATGTAAGTCAATGACTTACTAAATAATTAAGTAAAGAACAGTAGTCCCACACATTACTACCTGTTGTGTTTTATCAAATATTGATCAAAGAAACTATAGCTCTAGGTAAATAAATAAGTATATAACAAACAACTAAGTAAGTTCATAAGTAACTAAATAAGAAAGTAAGTAAATAAATGAGTAGGCAAGTAAATAAATAAATACATGCAGTGGAGTAAAAAGTACAATCTGAACCTCTGAGGTGTAGTAGAGTGGTACTGCAGTACAGTCCATTACAGTTCAGTACAGTAGTAGAAAGTAGCACATGTACTTTCAAACATTAGACTTTGTAAATGTAACGACTGCACCTGTTCAGGTGGAGGAGGACCCAGACTGTGAACCACATCACTCCCACTCAGCACACAGAGGAAGGAAGTAGCTTTGTGGTTAGCTTGTTAGCTGTTAGCTCGCCATCGCTGCTGGACAAACTGCATCATGACACCAGCTCTGAATTAGCTGAAAGCATCATGTCCTGCATGATGTGTTCTGAAAGACAGTTTTTATATCAGCACCACATCAATATTAAAGCATCTGTGTAAGGCTGATATCACTGGATTTTACTGACCACCAGCAAGTGCAAAAAAGTGTAATACCACCAACAGCTACTAGGTGCTGGCTCCAGCTGACTTCAATTAAAAAAATCCTCATTTTCAATCCTGAAATATTCAGTTAATTCATTTTCTCCACAAGTGAATGTTGAATGAATATGAATGGTCGGAGGGACCGTAGGCGCAAATTGGAGGCCACGCCTCCATCAGTCTGCCCCAGGGCAGCTGTGGCTAGCTTAGCTTACTGCCACCGGTATGAATGGGTGTGAATGGATAACGGTCTTTGTAAGTACTTTGAGTCTGGACTTCCAGCTAAATCCAAACCATTATTATTGTTATTATCATGTCATTAGATAAAGTCAACTCTTCTTCTCAGAGATCTGGTGGGAGGAGTTAGGAGCGGGGTTAGTCTGATTGACAGGTGGTCCATCTGAAAATCATTTATTATTAAGGAGACATTAGGAGGCTTAGATGTTCTGTCATGTATCGAGCTAAAACACCAAACACTTGCTGGTTCATTCATCCTGATTTCTCTAGTATGGTTGTAAATTAAGTATCTTTGGGTTTTGGAGAGCAGCTCCATTCAAAGTCTGACCTGTATATACTGTGTGTCAGCAGCAGCTCTGTCTGTGTGAGACAGAAAGCTGAAAGCTAGAAACCCAGTGTGATGCTCTCTGTGGTACATGCAGTAAGTGATATTGATCTGTACCACAGGACAAGTTGTTGTTGTTTCATGTGACTGGAAATAACTGAAAAGACTGAAATAGCTAAAGGTGAAGTCAAAGACTCAGAACATGCTCTTAACCCTTCAGTGGTTCCTGTGTCTCAGATGATTTTATTTTATGTTGGTTTTTAAGGATTACTTTGTACGTTCTTTTTAAAAAGTAATGGAAAACAAGAATATTTCCTCAGAAATAGTTTTAATTTGAGGCCTAAACTGTACAGATAATCCAGCATTTAAAAGGCGTGAATCTTAATAATTAGTTATTTTACTATTGTGGTAAAATATTAGCGAAAACCACGTAGATAAAGTAGCTGATATATTGTTTACAAAGTGTTTTAAATCTTGTCATTAAAAAATAAAATTATGAAATTGTTTGTTTTACCGATACATCACAAAATATGAAGTAGTTTGTTTTCCAAAGTATTTTTTGTGAATTTAAGGGTTAAATAAAGCAGCAACAGGAACAGGGACTGTGAAATAATATCACTGATGCTCGACAGTGTAAACTCGTCTGAGAGGTGAAGACAGACTGGTACCAGTCGTTCATGAAGGAGAATTAAACTGACCTGCGGTTTGTTGATGTTGGATTTGAATGTTTTGCAGTAATTAACAAATAAATCCCAACAGGCTGCAACACATGTATTCACAAGTATTACAGTATTATTCACACGTATTTAACCAGACAGTGGAGGCATTTATTCAGAGTGAAAAGGGAAAGAAATCTGTGATTTTATGAGACTATTTCTGTTTTGTTCCCCATATTTTTAAAATCAAATAAAAAAAATAAAATTACACTGTCCAACTTAAAATAATATCTTTTAACTGTAACCATTAATTTATTAATAAATGAAACCCTTAAACTCAAGATAAATGCTGTAAATACATTTATACAATTTGACACAATTAACGATGATTAAAATGAAAACCTGTAATGTGACAGGTTTATTGGTTTAATGATGAACAATTTCTTATTGTTTTACATGTCTAATTATCCTGCATTAAATATAAAAATGACAGAAGAGTTTGTGTAAGATTCAACCTACAAACTGTATTTTAATGATGGGGAATTACCATACTTTTAAGAGTTGACTATTTCCTGTTATTTTTTCTATTTGTTTTAATCACACAGCATAAAAATGTGAAGTGGTACTGACACTGACTGTTTGAATATACGTGATGTGAGTCATTGTGAATGTATCTGATGATGTTGTCAACAGGCTGTTTGACTCAGACTGTGTGTACACTCCCACTGTGTTACAGTGAAGCCTCAACATGGTGGAGATGGGCGCTGCTGGTGGTCAGAGCGTGTGCCGCCATCACTGACATGAAGTCCCGCCTCCTGCACCCTGAACTTCCTGCAGCCCAGCATCCTCAGACAGTTCACACTCCTTTCCCCCACGGACTGGCTGTGGTCCTGGTACTGAGATCCAGAGAGGATCCGGATCTTTACACCGTGTCAATAACCCTGTTCACATTTGGTTTTAAGATGAGGCTCAGGTGACTGGATCACAAGTGGATGGCACTAAGTGTGAACAACCACCGAGACGCACTGAGATCTGATCACATGTGGAGGTGTCTGTGACGCAGGTGACCACATATCTTTTGTAGTGTGAACACTGATTCGTCCCGATAAAGACGTAACAGAAACAGCTGCAGCTGGTCCTGTCCTCAGTCTCCTTCGTCTCACCCTGCTCTCAGTTACAACTCATAAAGACTTTGTCCTCAAATTCTGATGCTCTTCTGGTGAGTTATGTGAAAACCTTGGACCTGATGTTGCTGTAGTGGCATCTGAACATAAGTGGTCAGCAGGATGTCCAGCTCTGATCCGACCATCCGAGACGCAGCTTATAACCCCGTGTGAACAGAGCTTCTGACGACTGTGCGGACTCTGGTTGTAGATGACATCATCAGCTGAAGACAGAGGCGTCCAATACTGAGACATCTGTCCTCCCCTCTGAGGAGCTGTCCTTCTGTCCGTCTTTATAAACAGTCCGAATTTCACTTTGTGGCTTCACAGTAGTAACTGAACAGAACTCTTTGACAAGTGGTCAGGAAAAGACTCAATGCAATCAACTTCACAGGACACACACACACACACAGACACACACACCTCATGAACACTAACCTGATTGGCTGAGGCGTTGAAGTCAAGGCCTGCTTCTGGCATACCCAGGAACATGGTGTCCCCGTCCAGCTGGAGAGAACAAAAAGCAAGAGCAACAATGTCAACAAACTCTAATCAAACACAGCAAACACACGACAGCCAGCGAGGAGACAATAAGTGGAGATGAACAGATTAGTGGCCGGCAGCCAGTCCACTATCTGTCTGCCATCTTCTTCTCAATCCTGCTGGTGGCCTGAGTGAGAGGCTTCAGGCTTCACTTCAGTCTTATTATCCATCACACACGGGCTGAGATTAGGCTGTTTTCATACTAACTGTCCACACTCCAAATAAAGTATCTGCAGAAGCTCATCGCTGTTGCTTCAGTTCATATTTACTGAGATCAGCTCAATATTAAAGATCAACAATGTACACAGAAAACATTAATAAATACATGATAAAATAAATATGTGTAAACATAAACAGACACTGTGGTGTAAACATCCTGTCATGTGTGAACCACGTACCACGAACAAACACCCATCACTCACTGTGGGAGTCAGACTCTCCTCTCTGGTGTCATCACACAGTTTGACACCATGAGACACACACAGGACTTTATCTGACGTCCATGTTTCTCGGTCTTATCTGCACCACCTTCCTCCTGTGTGGCCCTTTGTTTCTCATTAGCTTTGATGTGTCCTACACTGGAGAACAAAGGCTGTAATGTCACTGTGCCATACAGCTGCTCATATAACCACATCACACACTCACTTCAGGAGACTGCCAGCAGCATTTCATGTGATCAACGTCTCCTTTTGTCCATTTTTAGCTCATTATGAATTTTAAACTGAGTACAAACCACAGATCCTCAGTGTTTTACTCTTTATACAGCTTTGTTTTCACGTCCAGAAAATCTAAAAACTCATCACTTCTTTCTTTTTCAAACCCTCAGCTTCTTCTCTGTGGACTCATCCTCGCAACCCAGTCCCAGTCCGACCTGCTGAGTCCTCTACAGGTGGGACTGTTCACAGCAGCCACACACTGCAGGTCAAAAATGGACGAAGCTAACGTTGCGTCACGTGTTGGTTTGTGGACGTCAGGAGTATTTGAACGCAGCCACGTCTGTTGTTTGGAGCCAGAAGTGACCATATTTGGATGTGAAGGGAGGAGT
>OOFC01022986.1:0-11966 GCA_900323345.1 Pseudochromis fuscus
CTTGGGTGATGACAAGGAAACCAACAAATCTCAAAGACCTTGAGACATACTCCAAAGAAGAGTGGGCCAAAATCCAAGTAGAAACCTGCAGCAACCTTGTAAGCAATTACAAAAAGCGTTTGGAGGCCGTAATTGCAAATAAAGGCTTCGCCATAGACTATTAAGCACAGGGTATGAATAATTTTGGACATGCCATTTTTTGTTAATGAATTTAAATAAAATAAAACAATAAGTTGCATGAAAGTAAAAACACTTTGGAGTACTTGTTATCAACCTCTAGCACATTTGTAGGTCACTTGAAAAGAAATAAATACATACATACAATGTACACACCACAAAAACTCCAAAACTGCAAGGGGTATGAATAATTTTGGGCTTAAGTGTATATAATATTGCAACTTAATAGGTAAAGTTGTAAACATCCAAAAATGTAGTTTCTCATCTGAATAAGTGGTTCAAAGGAGAGAGAATAGGCTGAAATATTCAGATTTAGTAATTAAAACTCAGACAACAATAGTACCAATTAAAATGACTAAATAATAACAGCAATCATCAGTAGAATGGGATATAAACTGCTGAAATATTAGGATTTATTGCACCTAACAGAAGCAACTGTGTTCAAGGTTTCAGGGAAGAAATCTGCAGAATTTGTTTAAAAGCTTCTGTGATAACTTTGCCACATTTTTGACAACTTTACAGTAAATCAAATTAGTAACTGCAGTTTTACAGTTGCATCATTCATCTGAAACTGGTGTGATGAAAAATTCAGCAACATATTGAGCGAGTTTCAAACATACTGCACCAAAAACGGGATGCTGGGTGGAGCTGACACTGGATACATTTCAAATTAAACTCCCTTGGATTTTAGCTCTGTGTTTGATACAGTCAATTATTAGATCCCAGCTGGGGGATTAAGGCAGGGTTTTGTTTAGATTTTTTTTTTTCCTTATGTGGGTATGAGTCATCATTACTGTATTTGTCTGTGAAATGGGACAACCTCAGTAATTTGAAAAATACGCTGTGAAAGCCATGAAAGACTTGAATGACACTTGAATGAATATTTGAAAAATGCTGCACCACCCTTTGAACACCAGAGTGAAAATGTAGGTGTTGATTTGGTAATACTATTTGTATCATTAAAATTAAATAAGTGTATTAAATCTAATATTGGCATACGGTTGAGAGAAAGTGCATGTTGGCACAATTGTAACTTTTTTCTTACACCCAAACATGAGCATATGAAGAAAACATTGAGTCATAGAGTCACTGAAGGTTTGACTGAGTCACTTGAGAAAATACAGTCTAAAAATACTAATCAAATATTGCTGCCATCATTGCACTGAGGGAGAGTGAAGTGCCAGCCACAGGTACAGACACTTGAGCAACATTAGTTTCCTTGGTGAGGCGGGTTTGTCAAATTGCTGTGTGCTGCACTCAGCTCTGCCAGAATCTTGTCTCAAAACATTGTTCATCATCTCTGACTAGAGCAGGAATCAGGAAACCAACCAGTCTGCTGCCACACTCAGAAAACTCAGCAGCCACCCAATTAGGCTGCCATTCAGTCAGACACTGGACGGAGATTGCTGTCACATTTCCCTTTCATTTTTCACTTTCTTCAAATCAAACACAGACGATGGGAAAGAAAGTTTTAAAAAGAATGTGGATCCATCCTCATCTCCTCCGGACTTTCAATCTTTTGAATGAGTTGTGATTGTGATCCTGTACAAGCTGAAAGTTTCGCTGACCTCTTTGCAGCTTTGCAAGTCTTGACTTGTTTTGTCAGTGAACACACCCGAAATCACTCTTGAGAGCTTTAGGAGATACTTACGGCCATACCGCCCTGGACAGGCCCGATCTCGGCAGCTAAACAGGGTTGGGCCTGGTTAGTACTTGGATGGGAGACTGCCTGGGAATACCAGGTGCTGTAACCAAGGTCTGTATGCCATCCCCTCTTTCATCTCTACTCCACATCTTCTGTCCCCTACCCATACCAGGGTTTGCATCCCATTCCCCTTTTATTGGTGTAGTTGGTGAGATGCTGGGGTAGAACTGGTGTGTGTAGTGAGAGGTTATGTAAACTAGGTTCCTCATTGATTGTACATCCTCTGTGCTTGCAGCGCAAGTGTTTTATGTTTAAATTATCTTGGTACTACAACTCCTTGGCGAGTGAATCGGTTCCAGCACATACATTCGGCTTTAGTTAGAAAAACCTCAGTTTATTATAAATAGCACATCAGTAGATTGTTGATAGACTGAGGAAGAGAAAGTGTACACAAGATCTCCTTCAGACCTGTTTGTCTCTCCTGTAGTCTGTCTTTGTCCTCTCTGTCCTCTTTGTATAAGTCTCTACAGGTCTCTGAAGCTGGCTGTTCATGGTCCATGGAGCTTTGTGGATCTGGGTTCTGACTGACTGATCCATCCATTGTCCTGACTTGATGTCCAGCATCTCTTGTCTCTTCTCCCTATCTTTATGTCCCTCTCTCCCTCCCTGTCCTTTGTCTTTGGTTGTCCCCCACTGACACCGTGGCAGTCGGAGCCCCCAAGACCCCAGTCAGCCAGAAGTTTCTTCCTGTTAAAAGGGAGTTTTTCCTTCCCACAGTCGCCAAGTGCCAATTGCCAAGGCGCTTGCTCTCAGGGGGATCAGCCGGTGGTTCCCTCTCTCACACTGACGTGTTGGTGTTGCAAGGCCTTGTCCTTGTGATATTAGTGTGTTTTGCTAAAATTAAGCTTAAATCCAGAGTTTCAATTTGTCCAAATAGCTGTATTTTACAACGTTAATGAACAAGGATGTACAGCACGGGTCTTCAACGTGTGTCATGGAGGGCCAAGACAATGCAGGTTTTCTTTCCAACCATGTCCCCAGCAGCTGATCTCACTGTTCATCATTAAAATCACCTGATTTAGTAACCAGCTGGAAAGAAAACCTGCAGTGTCTCAGCCCTCCATGGCATGAGTTGAAGAACCCTGCTGTACAGGGTGTTTTGGGGTGTTAGGGTGATCAATGTTGAGTTCTTGGGAGGCCTTGTTTCTACAGCAAGACATTTTTCCTTGTTACAGCCACATTATGTTACAGGCTGTTAAAAATGAAAAGCACTTGCAATCCAACATTGGCCACCTTTCACAACCAGATGTTGAACCACTACCTAGCCAGTCAACCAATGAGTGCACTATGTACTCAGCCATACAAAGAGCCAACCCTGAGCTTGTCCAATCCCAACCACAACCAACTAGCAAGACAACATACCTAGTAAAAAACAACCAACTCCAACGAAAACCAATAAATCAGCTAACCAGTTGTCCTGTTAAAGACCAGACCAATGTGCCTATTATCAAACAAGTATAAAAATAGCAAAATAATTGTTGTGCCACAAATTAACCAGCCAAATCAAATCAAATCAAATCAAACTGCATCAAAATGAAATTAAGTTTGTTTATGACAATCATACACAGTACAATGCACAGTGAAATGCTTTGAGTACTTGTTTCGGGCTTGGGACACACACAAAAAAAACAAAACTAGAGCAGCAAGAGGAACAGTAGCAACAATCAACAGGAGGAACAAGGAACGATATATAAAACAATTTTTACACTTAAAAATCAAATCAAATAAATCTGTTCACAGCTATAAGAAAATTAGTGGACAACAACTAGCCAATTAGTCCTTGGCACAGGGAGGGACAGGGAGAACACACAAACTCCACACAGACAGGGTGAAATTTAAACCCAGAACCTTCTTGTTGCAGGTGACCACTTCACCACCATGGTGCCCAAAAACGCTGTCATCCTCTTCTGCTTCATCCGGGTCCAGACCGTGGTGACAGCAGCCTCAGCAAGGAAGCCTTCTACAGTCTTCTACCGAGCCACTTCCACCACCTTTTCCAGGGAATCCTGAGGGGTTTCCAGGCCAGCTGAGACCTATAATACCTTCAGTGTGTCCTGGGTCAGCCCTGAGGTCTCCTCCTAGGAAAATATGCCCAAAACACCTCCCCCGGGAGGCGTCCAGGAAGCATCCTGACCAGATGCCCTAACAACCTCAACTGGCTCCTCTTGAGGTTGAGGAGCAGCAGCTTTGCTCTGAGGCCCTCCCAGATGACCAAACTCCTCACCCTATCTCTGAGGCTGAGCCCGGCCACCCGAGGAAACTCACTTCGGCCTTTTGTATTCACAGTCTCTTTCATTCAGTCACTACCAAGAGGTCATGACCATAGATGAAGGTTAGATTGACCAGTAAATTGAGAGCTTTGCTCCTTGTAATCCCTGTGATCTCTCTGTAATTGGAACACATCCTCTGGTCCCACTTCTTACAGATGGGGACCACTACCCCAGGTTGCCACTCCAAAGGCACTGCCCCTGATGACCATGCAATATTGCACGGGTGTGTCAACCAAGACAGCCATACAGCATCCAGAGCCTGGAGATACCCAGGGCAGATCTCATCAACCACGGAGCTCTGCCACCACAAACTAGTTTCACTACCTTGGAGACTTCTGCCCCAGAGATTGGACCAGCCATCCCCAAGCCTCTCTGCTCTGTTTCCTCCATGGAATATGTGTAGGTGGGATTAGGGAGCTCTTCAAAGTATTGCTTCCACCATCCGACTATATCCTCAGTTGACAGCAGTTCCTTGTCCACACTGTAAACAGTGTGTGCTAGTTGCCACCATCCCTTTCCAAGGTCATGCACAGTTTTCCAGAGCCTTTTTGGAGCTCATCTATAGTCTTCCTCCATGGTCTCACTGAACTCCTTCCCACAGAGTTACAGGTCAGCCACACTCTGTAGGCCTGCTTCTTCAGCCTGACGGTTTCCCTCACCTCTGGTGTCCGCCGCAACTGGCTCAAGCTATGTTGTGCTCACAAGAGCCACCTCGACAATGGCAGAGTGTAACAGGGTCCATTAGGACTCCATGTTCCCCACTGCCCTCTGCTGGAGGTGTGAATTGAAGATCATCTTGACAGGTTCTTCTGCCAGGCATTGCCAGCAGACCCTCACTGCTTGTTTGAGCCTAAGGCCCAAAGATGTGTCAAACAGAAATGTGACAACAATAAAACAGTAAGAGAGGTAGAGTTACGAAAAACTTCTAATTCTTAACGTAACGATCCAGCATCTGCAATCTAACATCTGCTTAATCCACATGTGGTTAGATGCTGGTGCAGACTTTCTGAAGCTAACAAAAACACACTTGCACACACACTTCCTCCAGACCAAAGTTTGTCATTCAGAACATCTGCTGCAGCCGCTGATTGTTTATCAAGCCCGGGATGATGACAGAATCTCAAATGACCTGGAACCTTTTAAAGGACAAAAGAGCCTTTGAAAAATGGTGATTGAATTTCACTTGTGAATCTGATTGAAACCGGCAAACTGCGATGGCGTTTAGCTTGTCGCGATGTTTATCCATCACCTCATTCAAAACCCAACAGGGGAACAGAAGACAGTTCTTCCCTGGCAGGCGTCTCGCTGAACGATCCACGTTTATGAGACTTGACATTTGTAAACAAACCAGGTAGCATATTAGAAAGGGTAGACTGAATTATGACCTCATGAATAAAACCTTCTTGCGGTGTAATTACTTATTGACGAGTTGTTTGTGTGCATGTCTGCATTTGTATGCAGGTATTTCTGACTAAGTTAACCTTTTACACATGCATGCATTTGCATATTCATGTGGTTTTCATACATTCATGTGTTTTATATATGTGTGCAGACCTGCATAAATATGTGTTTGTGGGCTCATTCAGGTGCCATCCATGCAGCAGCCAAAGTAAGATCTGAATAAAAAGAAAGTGAGAAATATTGTAACGGTATGCTAATGGGTTGGTCTGTTTATGAAGGAAATATGTATTCAGCGAAAGCAGAAGGATCCTATGCATCTATAAATTACTTTGGGGGCTTTGCTGCCTCTCTCAGGGATGCTGATATATCACAGATAGAGAGAGAGAAAGAGAAAAAGGCTGCAGGAGAGGGTGTTTGTGTGTGAAAATCTTTTGCGATAAAAGAAAATTAGAGACTGAAGAGATAAATGGAGAAAACAGATGAGGGAAGAAATGACTAATGGAGCTACTCTAAAAGTGTTATAATATCATCAAAAATAACATTTTGTATTATTTATGCCCATGTGTTTATACCCTGTAAGTAAAACTGCAGAAATGTTATAACAAATTGCATAAAAATAACACAACAAACTTTTTAGAGATGGTATGGGTGGATGGTTCAGTTAACCGAGTGCTAACCCAAGGGCTCTGCTTCCTTTACCATCACCTTGGAGTCACAGTGTTCACCGCGTGACATGTGGCTCCTCTGTGTTGGTCTATTTATGATTATTTGGTTCTTTAACTTTGCATTTTTATTACAATAATACTCTGTTTTGTTGCATTTATGATGTGAAAGTAAAACCTCTTCGCCTTTGTTAGTTTTATTGAGGTGATGCTATTACCAACAAAATGTAAAATAAAAATAAACAAGTCCACTAGCAACATACTTTCAGTCCCATAAAATTTTGTCTACTTTGACAGTAAATTAAACGTACAATTATCTCACTTTCCCCCAAGAATTTTGTTTTATTTTATTTTTATTTTTTATTTGGACTCTATAGTAGTAGTAGTGTAATAATAGTCTTATCAGTTAACTCATTCTTTCTCTTTTCTCACCCCTTGTCCTGCTTTACCTACTTTGTGTCTCACCCCCAGAGATCATCTGACTCAGTCATGTGACCACTCAGCTGCTCCTCAATCACAATGAAGTGTTTCACCCTGTTTCAGCCTCTCAAGGTCACCGATCACTTCCTTCCTAAGAATATCTCCCATTCACTTGTATTGAGGTGGAATAAATTGAAGCACGTGTTTAGTGTGTGATCACCAGCTGACCTCAGGACTGACTTACAGTTCAGACTTGTCCTTTCAGCTGGGACGGTGTAGATTTGCATGACTGGCCATTTTTACGACATCACTTTGTTTGTGATCGGTATTATCAACATTTTTACCAACATGTAAATGATGCCATCAGACCTCTCTGTGTTCACAATTCTTATTTATTAGAATCGACTGGAATTAGGACACAGCTTGTATTTGTTTCTCAGACCAGTTTCCCAGCAGGTCTCTTCAAATATTGTCCCTGTTCCTGTGACAAACTGAAAACTGTCTCTTTGCTGAAGTCTTTTTCTGTCTCTTGGCCAGAGTCAATATATGTGTCTGCCTCTTGGCCTGAGTGTGTGTTGGGTCCTAAATCCTAAAGTCTGCCAGATTTAGTATATTTTTCCTGTTTTGTCTGGTTCTTTGTCTCAGCTCAGGTCTGGGTCAAAATATCCTGAGGCTAAGAGAAGCTTATAACGGGCTGAGTTAGAAAAAAAAAAAAAAAATGCCCAAAAATAATGCCACTGTCAGTAATGCACGTTGTTGTGTCTGTTTATCCGACTTGTATAATGATAACAAACTGTTGTGAAGAAGATATCGACTCAATTTCAAGTTTCTACTGATAGTGGAGGAGCTGATAAAGAACATGATTATCTCATCGACAAATAAAAACAAAACACTGCAGACGGTGGTTTGCACAACTCTCTGCTACTTTGTCGCTGGCAAAATGCAGTTGGAAATACTTTTAAATTATTTTACTTTAAAAAAACAAAACAAAAAAAGCACTCATTTAAAAACCAGGTATCCAGTGATCACGTTGATATGGTTGATATGAACAAATGAAGGCCAGACCCCAAATATAGGCTAGGGAGAAACAAGGGTGAATAAATTCCAATAAATAATAGTGTTCCTTCAGATATTTCACAATAAAAGCCCAGTTGAGAAGTTTTGTCAACTGAAACTCTAGCAGTGGACATTTATTTTGAAATGGTTAAGGGAAGTGTTGAGTTCATATTAACAGTGTAATGCAAGGAAATGGGGGAAGATCAAAGTGCCAGAGCCTGAGACTCCAGGGACCTAAAATGGACAAGAAATGGAAAAAATGGATGTGCAACCCAGACATGTTTATGTTGATGACGTGTTTGTTTTATTAAACTTAAAAAAAACAAACCAAAAACTGTAATGCAGTAAGTTTAATGTTTCAGTTGGTTCCTCTCCCAATTGAATCTGATGAAATAAAAATATCAAACACAGGAAATTAGCCTCTAATACAAGCCACCCTCATTTAGAGGCCTGTTAGCTTCTGCAGTTTAGGTAAATAGTAGAAAGAGAAAGCATTTATTGTCATTGTACAACAGGTATACAGCAGGTACAGGGTGACCCAAAAAAACAGGAAGTGGCACCACTGTGAGACAAAAATGAAAACTCCATCATTGTTTCTTAAATGGCAACTTTTAAGGTTTCTATTACTATGAATAAAATAATTTTCTTCCATCACTCTTGGTTTTATTGTATTGTTTAAAGATTCACATATTTTTTTGTCACCCTGTATGTAACAAAAGGTCCTTTGTGGATTTATAGCAAACCAAAAATTAAAAAAAAAATGCGAGGTCAATGCACCTGTAGGTTAGAATCAGTCTGAGTTAAAACCTGAACCTGAATCTTTTTCTGCTCCTCCAGCTGCAGCTCAGTGAAAACACTGCATCCAGTCTTTAGCCTGCCCCAACCAGTATGTTGCTAAGCAGCTGTAGTGTTCAGCCCATTCCTGCCATCAGTCGCTCAATACCCGTCTGCCATCTGTTACAAGCTCTGATTATCTCTTAATAATTTTCCAATACCCCTGCCTGCTTGTTGATCACTGCCTGGTGTGAGGGTCGGCCTGTTTTAAACCTGTTTATGTCGTCCTGGAAATCACCACAGTGCCTTTTACTCTGAAGTATTTATTTTAGAGTGGCACAAATGCTCAAACACACAATAATATTTAAAGTATGACGGTAAAAGCATGAGCTGTGACTTTCTCTGTGTTGTCTGTGTGCATTTAGAAGAGCTGTGTGTGTGTGTGTGTGTGGGTGTGTGTGTGTGTGTGTGTGTGTGTGTTAGAGAGAGGAGTAGTAATTGAAAAGGCAGTGGTTCCAGGCAGACTTTCAGATATGCCGTACACACAGTCGACCTCCACCTCTGCTAGAAATCTCTCATTTCTTATCTTCAGTGTTTCTAACCCTCACATCCTCTCCTCCATCTTTACAGCCTCACTGTCCTCTCCTGTTCCTCATTGCTATGTCTCTCATACATTTCTGGTTTGTAGGAGTCGATACATCGTGGCATAAAAACCCAAAGAGCACACCTGACTGATAAAACTCTTTTAGTGTTTCAGTCCAGTATGGCAGAGCGAAGCATGTTTAATAGCACGACTTTCTCCACTGACAGGAGAGAAAAATGAAATATAAAATGAAATAAAAGGGAAGAATTTTTTTTTTCTCTCTTTTTTTATAACAACCTCGCTCTTTGCCTCTGGTGTTCCCATTAAAAACTCTGATACAAAACTTCTTTATACAACAACAATCATGTGGTCGGTCGGTTTCAAGGTGGATTGTTGGTTTGATAACTGGCCGAATTGTCAATTTCTAAGTTGGTCCTTGACTGGCATGATTATTGGCGAGTTAATGGATTGCTTAGCTCAGTGAGAGTCAGGTTTGTTTACCAGTGGGTTGGTTGGGTCCTCTGGCAGGCTGATGGCTTTGGTGCCTGTTCAGCTATTTGTTAGCTGATTATTGGGTGCTTGGTTGGTCGAGTGCCCGACGGCAGTTTGATTAGTTTCTCGGCCTCTCTGTTTGATTGGTTGTCGCTTGCTGATCACAAGCTGAGACTGTGAGCCTCACCAGCCCTGAGTGGAAACTACAAGGCTGTGAACCTCTGTAACCAAAATCATTTTAATGTCACTCCTTCACCTGAAGGTTTCCTCGGTGCTACATCACTTCAAGGTCCTGAAACCTGCAGAAACACCTCAGCTCTCAGTGTCTTCCATCATTTTTATACCTCCTCTGTTTCTCTGCCTGGCTGTCTGCTGCTGTCTCTCAGGATCAAGCCTTCCTGTGCTGCCCTCATTGCACAAGAAGACAAAATAAAGAACAAGTGCTGCCGAAGGCTCCGGGCAACAAATCTCACTGAAAATGACGTTGTGTTTTTTTCACTCGAGAACGGACCAGCCGCATCGAGGCACAGCACCAACCAATACAAGCCATCTCCCATCTAAAAGACAAGAAGCAAAATAGATTTTGATTTGTCTGAACGTGGCCTTTGGCCTTGTTAGTCTGTATCAGGAACTCTTTGACAGGCTGTTGAAAGCGAGGGACATTTTATCATACTGTAGCTGAGTGCTGGGGACGTTTTGACAAAGGACGACAGACAGAAGGACCTTCTGAAGACACAACTGATTTCTTAAATGACATTGGGAGTCATCTGAAACTCTACTGCATTGGGAGTTATGAAAAGATGCAATTTTTAACTGAAGAATTTATTTCAGGATGATTTTTTTCCCCCTTGAGGATCAGGGGTCTTAAATAATAAGATCAATCGAACAGAAAGCATCTCAGCATCATACCAGGGGAGAAATGTCAGTAAATGTTCTTCTGAAATTGCAGTTCAGAAAAAAATATTAAATAAATCAGTGAAGTGCATCACAAGGCACTTCAACTGGTCCAGCAGAGTATATGATAGACAAAAGAAAAAATTATTTCTGATTGGTTCAAAAAAGCCCTTTGGCCCTGCCAGCATCGATCAGCAGCTCCGTGACACATCTTTTCTTTCTTGTTTTTTTTCCACCACTTCTTTCTCATCAAACTGTAACAACAGTATGGTATGGAAAATTCCTGACTGACTGAAAACTGTAACTAACTCAGTGTGAGGGCAGCTTTTCTCTCAATCCTCCATCATAAATGGACAAATTAAAATGAAGAGTATGAACCAGTGAAGCGAGTAATTCTATTAAAATGTTATTTTCTTTATACTCAGTCCACATTTTTAATTGAATTGAGAGATAATTAAACAAACACCAACTTTTCCACTTCCACATTTCTGATCAGAGAATTTAATGCACATACAAACAAGTAGATGGAAACAAATATTAAGCATGGCCAAAACATATTGACTTCCTGCTGATTTTATGAGTTTAATTTTGTTGGTTTCTTCCCATTACTCATAGCAGTAATTGTTGATTTCTATGTTACATATTTTAACAGTGATGAAAATGTCCTTTAATCTTTACAAAGGACTATATCCCACTCAACTAATTCAGATGACAACAGAAAAAAATGCCCAACAGGGTGTTAAAAAATGCAGGACAACCTTTTTTTTTTTTCTTTAGATATGAGGTCATGACAAATATATGTACACCACATTTCCTCTATTTGAAGCTGGCCTTTCTTTGGAGGCAGGACTTTATTTCTATTTTCCTGTCAGATAAGTTTAATTAGTCATATTTCATTTTTGATGCAGAGTTGATCAAAACATTATAGCTACGAAGCGACTCTGTTAATATGAACAACAGAAACCCTTCATTTCATAACAGGACTTTTATTGTGAAATATTTTCAGGCCCTCAATTTATACACTGCACACAAATACGCTGTTTCCCCACACAGTGTGTATTTGAGGTATTGGTGCTCGATTATGAAAAAAACAATAATCACGATTATTTTGGAAATAATTGAAATCACGATTATTCAAACGATTATTTATTTTTTGGTAAAAAGCAATGTAAAAAAAAAAATAAACATAAATAAAATTCTTTCAAACACTAAAATCAATGTATAAAATTAGATATTTAAATATAAAACAGGTGCAAACTAATAATTAAAGTATGGTTTCCTTGTGTAAACAAACATAGTGTATTGGAGACTTCCTGTGTCAGATATGGTTCACACAAGGGGAACCATATCTGACAGAGTAGGTCCAGTCATCAGCATGGGTTCCCCCTGTTGTAATGGACACAGGGAACCATGTGTGACACCCACTGTAAAGTTCAGCCATCAGGATGTGTTTTCACCTATAATGTACAGTTATTGATAGAAAGTTTTCATCTCAGTGAAAGTGCAGGTCTAACGCTACAGTACAGTATAAG
>OOFC01022991.1:9035-34566 GCA_900323345.1 Pseudochromis fuscus
TGCTCAGAAATGAAGTATGGACAAGAATGTTAAAGGCTACCATCAAAGGCCCTTCTTTAGATCTGTGTGTGTGTGTGTGCATGTGTGTGTTGCTGGCTAGTGTTGCGTGTAGAGGTCTTGTTGTAGCAAAATGAACATCTGGCCTCAATATTGGTTCCATGTGTGAACACACACGCATATGCATGTCTGTGTATATGCACGCACACACACACACATATAGCCCGCGGTGTATTGCTCCCGCCTTACACAGTAACAGAAAAAGAGAGAAAGAAAGAGTCCAACAAAGAGAAACATACAAGCACTGAGGGGCTGGATGTGCAAAAAAAAACACTGAGAAATCTAAAAAGACGCACACACACACACACACACACACACACACACTTCCAGCAGTGTGTGTGTGTGTGTAAGTTGATTGTAACAGTAATTGATGTAAACGTCTAAATTACAGCTAGGAGCTAAAATAACCACTGTGTTTTACCGTTGCCATGTCAACATGATGAAAAACACCTGGTTGGTTGACTTGGTGGGGAAGGTGGAACATATGTGTCACGGGCGCCCGGCTGAGCCAATGAAAAAGCTGCATGTGTAAGTGACATGTGTCTGAACGAATGAAACACTCAGGGTAATGAGAAGCTATGTGAGTAGACGGCATGTTAGGCCCAAGTCAAACTCATTATATCACATTACACGATATTATGAGATATAAACTACTGCTAAGTAAAGTTGGTTGGCTGTGTTTGTTTTGTAATCACTTTAGATTAACGTTCATGTGCAGTCGTTGTTAATCTGAATACTTTGAACAGTTTTCCTTCTGCTGTGCCAGAGGGGCGGGGTTTGTCGTAAATAGGACAATTCACAGAGCGCCAGTAAAGGTTGGACAATCACAGGAAAAGTCTTCTTTAATACCCCAGTGATTCCACAACCAGCGATGCCTCATCTCACTGCCTCCCCCTGTACAAGACGTCCTGCTACCTAGAAGCAGCCATTGATCAAAAAAAAAAAAAAAAATCAATGTCTTGCTCAAGGACACTTCAGCAGGAGATTGCGCATAAAGTTTCTGGTTGAGGGACATCAGAGTAATCACTATACTGTGTAGGTGCCAAAAAGTAACCCAGAGAAAAAACACACTGCCAAATTTTTACTGCCAGATTTAGAGTACCTCTGTATGAATGATGACTGACTTTACGCTTTCGGAAGTGGCGTGATGTGGCAAAAAAAACCATGTTTTCCAAGCGTTTTTTTTTCCCCTAACCCGAATCAGATTCAGTCAATCAGACACTTCAAAGCACGCTTGAATAGAGGATTACCCTTCAAACATGAGCCATAGTTAAGCAAATAAGCAAATTCTTGATTTGCATGAGCCAGAAATGCCAAGCTGTCACCTTCCCCACTACACATGTTGTCAGCGGTGATATGTGCGTGAGCGTGGCGTGTGTGGAACACCCAAAATGGGTCTAAATGCGGTTCAAATGGTGTAATTTGTTTCTCAAGCCAAATGTAATATTCCTAGCAGACAATGAGACTGCTGTGGACTGTCACACAGCGTAAAGCCACACACACACACACACACACACACACACACACAAACTCTTACACATAGTCTTATCTACCAGTATTTCCACAGACAGACACACACACGGGTCAAAGAGACAGCAAACAGGTTGTCTGATTATGTTTCTGTTACACTAAACACAGCCTGGATTTTACATACGAGACACACTGCCACACACACACACACACACAGACAGACACTTGTGATTTTTTTTCTTCTTCTTTCCAGCATGGCCTGTGTTTATTTGAGTCCGTTTCCTGATGGGAAATGTGACTGCTACACAAACAAACCGAGCAGCCCAGAACAGACAACTCGGTCTGAGCGTGTGTGTGTGTGTGTGTGTGGAAGAGAGAGAGACTGGGTGAATATCAGTATTTCTTCCTTTTTCCAACACACACACACACACACACACACACACACACACACACACACACACACACAGCACCTAGATTGAATAAAGGAAGCTCTTTTCACCCTTTCCAAGGAACAGTAAATAAGAAACTAAAATCCCAAAGCAGAGCATCCTCGTCCAGGAGCTGAGCTTCACATCTTTAGGAGATGTGCCTCTGAGCTCTCAGCTACATCACACTATTGATGTTTAATGACTGTCGGACCAGTCGATAGTTAGCTGTAGCCAGTACTGAAGCTGGCATGTGCAGTTTACCGGCACAGCAACCGTTTCCTGTCACACTACGGAAAATCTGACATCAGCAAATAAACACATTAGGTAACCCAACATCACAAGGACTCCTATTATATGCTACATATCCCTCCTCATTGTGCACACTGTCTGGAAAGCTGAACAATACTGGACAGCAGGCATTATAAAAACAAACATTTTTTAATTAGTATCCAAATTTTTGAAGTTATTTCCTGTGTGAAACATTCTGGAATAAAAGTACAAACTTGTCAGAGCTTGTTAAATTACTTTTTTTATTTATTTTTTTTTATCCTGGCATTTCAACAGCGTTTGAGTTTGTTGTTACTTACAGGTTGACTCGCAGCAGTAGTGATATATCTGTGACAATTTTTATATTTTCACCGAGAGTTTTTCACTCGTTTCTTGCCTCGTAAACAACTTTCCCAGCCCTTGAGACAAATTGCTTTATCGTTTTATATGTTTAAGGTACTTTTCTAAGCTCTGCATCACCAAAATGACAAAGTTAGATAGGCCGTACAGAAGATATAGTAAGACACTGCTATACATTAAAGTTGAAGTGGTTGTTTTTATAACGTAGTGAGGGTATAAGGCAGAATGGCAAAAAGAGCTATAAAGATTATTTTCAGATAAGTAAAGGGACACAATTTATAAGTTAAGTCACAAAAGTTTTCCTGTTTTTGTCTTTCAAAAAGCATTATGCACACAAACTGGTCGCACACACACACACACACACACACAGAGCCACGCTGACTCGAACATAAGCTCTATAATTTCCTGTAGCGGATATAAAGTGATGTTAAATTATCAGCACAGAAAATAAGTTAAATTCATGCTTTAATTTCCTCACACACAAAAAAATAGCACAAACACACAGACACACTCAGAATGCAAATGCAGACACATCGCACGTAATTAAGCGCACAAGCAGCGAAAAGCACACACACAGACACACACACATGTACACTGACACGCATGAATTTACACAAGAAAAAGGAAGAAGGGGAAAGACAACGCAAAGTAATGAGAACTTTATGGAAATACAGCTGTGTGTGTGTGTGTTGTCTGTGTGTGTGTGTGTGTGTCCTTTAAACATAATTAGCTCCGTCGGGCAGAAATGTAAACGAGAGAAACTTTAATGAAACTCTTCTCTGATCTGCTGAAAGCACACATGCCCGTTTATCTCTCTCGGCTCGTCTCACTGTTTTCTCCGTCTGTCTCTGGACTCGCGTGGAATTGAATGTCACGCATGGGACTTTTAAAAAAACCCAAACGTCCACATTTCAGCGCTGCATTATGACCACATGAGATGAAGACAATTACACCGTGTTCGTAAGGGTCAGATCCACAACTCCCATCCATTTATCTCCTCTTCTGTCCTTGAGGTGGAATTCCTTTTCCCAAATCTGGAATTTATTAGATGATCTAAATTTTGGGTCGATCCACATATGTTTGGGCATATCTACATGCGTCCACATGTGTTTGGCTCTGAGGCGGATCTTTCTCAGCCCTACTTAACTGGAAAAACCACCATTACTCAAAGTCTGTCTCAGTCCATTTATAAACTAAAACGTCAACCAACCTTTTAGTTTAATTCCGTCTGTAAACCTCACGCGCTCTCTATCCTTGTCTCATCCAGTCAGTCAAACTTTCAGCCAGAAAATGAAATTTCAGACAGAGAAAATGTCTTCAATGTAATAAATCACTATGAAAACAAAGCCAATAGTGGGGCAATGTCTCAACAAGGCAACACTGTGCAGCAATTATACATCAGGCCTTTCAAAAGAAAATATTCTCTCCTCTCAACAAAGCACAAAAAAAGCCCAACATAGCAGAATACTAAGAACTATGTGTGTGTGTGTGTCTATGTGTGTGTGTGTGTGTGTGAGGTATGTATCGATCCCCGTGTATCAGGTGAGTTGTCCTTTGAGGAAAAGAAGGGAAATGAAAGAAAAAGAATGAAACGAAAAGGGGAGAGACAGATCGATGCAGCGGAGAATAGAAAGAGCAAGTGAGGATGAGGGAAACATACACAAACACACGCCGGTGCAGAAACACACCAACAGGCACAGGAGGAACACACACACACACACACACACACACACACACACACACACAGGTAGAGATAAAATATGACTTTGGCCATTTGTTTCTGCTTTTGTCTCCTTTTAATCCATCCCTTCCTCCCTTACTAACTCACTCCCTGCATCCCTCCATCATCGCCTCCCCTCCCTCCCCTCACTACTTCTCACTTGCCATTTACAAAAGAGCCAATTTGTATTTTGGACGGATTCACCTTCACCAAATCGGACTCTGCCCTGTTGCGTCAAACACCCGCATTAAAATTTTGACTGTGTGTGTGTGTGTGTGTCATAATATATATTTGTGTATTGTGTGGCGTGTGCGCACTAAGCTATTTCAGATGATCCTTTGCATTAGTGCCCCTCCCTAACCCTGCCCAGCGATGAGTCAACTCCAGCCTATGTGTGTGTGTGTGTGTGGTATATTTGTGTGTGTGTGTGACAGTGCATGCCATGGAAACTAAGAATAAATATTGTGTTGTGAGAGCAGGGAGAAAGATAGCCACAAAGGCCATATCTTATGAAGCTATTTAAGTAACAAAGTCATGATCAGCTTCTCCTCTAATAAATTGTTTCAATAAACCGTCTTCTCCTTTCTTCTGTTCAAAGATCTTTCTCTTGTTTATCTCTCAGTCAACATATTAACTCCTTAATGGACAACAGAATGGACAGATGCAACATTTGGACGTGGTTTGTACCACATTGGGTGTAGGCAGATGTCTCCACAGATGCAGCTGGAGGTTATAGTCCACATGGACCCGAGTACAAGTGGGAAACTAGCTTCAACTTTTACTGCCCTACAGATGGAGTTTTGGTCATGCTTTTGCTAAAATCCACAGAAGTTTGGGTAAATTTGAAAAAAAAAAAAAAAAAACCCAGAACAGATAATATTATCATTTGCGTCTTGGGTTTCAGTTACAAATTAGTGTTACCACAGTGTAACTTCAGAAAATAGAAAGAAAAGGATAACAGAGATTTTTTCCAACAACTCCATGAACGATTCAATCTGGAAAATATAATAATGTGTGGAGTTGGTTGTTTAGGTCACCGCCTTTAAATCTTTGAACTTTATCTTTAACAATTGAAAATGTAAATCTATGGTTTCGAGGACGTTTAGTGTTTTCTTGACTAACTCCTCTTTCTTTAATGGAAAACTGTACATTAAAGGGTTAACTTTATTTTTTTTGCTGAACACTTATCTCCGTCTGACGCTCCCTATCTTCTTTTCTTTATCTCGATCATCCTCCCGTTCTCTCTCACGCATGCAGCCTCTCTCTGCCTCAGTCTCTCCCGCTGCCTGACGGAGACACACTGCCCCACCCACGATAATGAGTAAACCTCTTGCGGCCCCACCCAGCCCGGCCTGCCAAGTTACTGCCAACACCTCACACACACACACACGGAGACAAATGCACACACATCCACACACACAGGCAAAAGGCCAAACCACAACTTGTACAAAGAAGCCATAGACTCAACTTAACTCACACACTGATATGTGCATAAACACACCAGGAACACCACTCTCACACTCAATACTACCACTTACACTGACCCAATGTCAGTGCCCTCACACCACACACACACACACACACACACAGTTGAGTCTATTCTGATCTAATGTGATCATGGCCAATAATCTCTGTGGCGCTGGCAAACCACAATCCGTTCCTGCCAGTCCATGACATCACTGAGAAGTGAAAAGCATTGTGGTCCCACAAAGTAGGGTGAGAGAACTGACTGACAGGTAGTAACCATGGGAACTGTCAGTTTGCCCCTGCGTAACCATAGCAACAGGCAAGTTTTTCCTCAGTGTTGTGAGTTAAAATTTAATTTCCAAAAAAAAAAAAAATCACAAAGATGAATGCAGCTTATGGGAAAGGAAATTATGTCATGGAATCACAGGCACGAGGACAAAAAGCTTAAACAGATAGACTATGAACACATGCGACCATGTGGCGACACTCGTACACACTTTGTTAGCCAACGTAAATCTGCATAAGCCGTCTAAATATGATGAAAACAGATTTCACTGTGGCGGCTCTCTGCATGAGATCTAATCCTCGCATCTGATTCAAAGGAAAGATGATTTGAAGATGAAAGCGTATTAATTGAAGCACTCTGATAAGTAACGCTCTCAGCAGGTAGGATCTGGGTGTAGAGACCGAGCCGCAAAGGCCTTCATTTAGAGTCAGAGCCAAAGTCGGGGGTGTAAGTGAGACAAAGAAAAAAGATTAGGCTCCATGAGAGACTCAGATGAATATGGAAGAAAGGAAAGTCGAGGTGTGCGTGCACAACCTTACCCGAAGCAGGGATTGGGACTCCTCTTTAGCGGCTCCTCCTTTCCCTTCCTGTCCTCCTCCACCTCCACTCCCTCCTCCTCCTCCTCCTCCTCCTGTGTAGTGCTGGAGGGGCATCTGGCTCTGCTTCTCCCCTCCTCCTCCTCCTCCTCCTCCTCCTCCTCCACCTGCAGCAGCTCCTCCCGGCCTGCCTCCTCCATACAGCTTGGCATCTCCCAAAAACGACTTGGTATCTCCCAAAAACGACTTGGTGTCTCCCAGGTAAACCATGCTAGGTGAAGCCACGCCTCTTTTCTGCTGCGAGGCCTCGTGATTGGCTGAAACAAAAG
Organism: Pseudochromis fuscus; assembly: GCA_900323345.1. Taxonomy (NCBI): domain Eukaryota; kingdom Metazoa; phylum Chordata; class Actinopteri; family Pseudochromidae; genus Pseudochromis; species Pseudochromis fuscus. Next base: position 15,956 of record OOFC01022991.1, read on the forward strand.
ACAGTGAGAGGGGAGAAGGGAAAAGAGAGGGGCTCCCTCTTCCTGCTCCTCTTTCTACTCCTCGTTCGGGTCCCATTCGCTCCTTGGGCACCCAGAGTAAACCGTGGGCCTGCTCACCTCCTCTCTCTCCCAGTCCTCTCGTCTCACCAAGAACCCAGCCCTTCTCCCGCTCCCTTTCTTTCTCCTCACCTCCCTCACTTTTTACCACCCCGCCTGCCTCCTCTCTGCCTCCTTCGGCCAGCCGTCCCTCGGGCGGCGCGAGGGAGTAGAGGAGGCGAATATCCCCCTTGCTCTCTTCTTTAATGGCTAAGGTGGAGGGCGCAGAGCAGCCATTGGCCGTGAGAGTTAGCGAAGGTGTCAGCGAGGTGGGCAGGGAGGTGGACGTGAACGAGCCTAATGAGGGAGAGGAGTCGTGACAGTGGGCAGAGTTAAAATGGTCGAGGAGGGCTGATGAATCAGGAGCCGTGAAGTCGCAGCGTCGACAGCGGCAACACGCGTGGACGCGCCTGCAGACAGGAAACAACAGCGAATAAATCAATCAAAAAACTGTAATTAGAATGATTAAAAAACAGATTGACAAATAATACACACAATTATTTACATTCATCTTGAATTAAGAGGCATAAGCTCAATCATACGACTGAAATTTACACATAAATTGTTCAATAAAAGTCGTGTTGGTGAAAAAAAAAAACTTTCTGAAAAATGCATTTTGTCGTTAAGGTTTATCTTCAGTGTGGGTGAGTCACACTAACAGTAACACTAATGTGAGCGAACATAACACTAAACATTTAAGTAATTAGTGTTGTTTCCTTTACAGACTAGAGTCAGTTCATCTTTACTTCTGTCAATTTCAAAAGTAAAAAACATTCGTTCTGATAGCTGCTAATTAAAAAAAACAAAAAAAGAGGAGAAAAAAAAATGCTTGAAGAAAATCCACCCTCTGAACTGACGAAATCTAAAGTGCATTAGCCCCTGCCTGATTTCCTCCAACCACTCAGGTAGAGTTTCACGGGGGCCATGGCCAAAAAGTGACTCAGTGTTCCACTAAATCACAGCGAATTACTTAAAAATGGTGATGAACATAAATGAATCTGAATGACAAGAACTGAATCACCCATCAACAAACCACCTTCATTTCCTGTTGGCGAGGCCCTGAATGACCAGCTATATATCCAGTACACAGCATCAGGGTTTTTCCTGGCACACAAAACAGTATTGGTGCTTCTTGTGCGGGCCAACAAGCAAAATCAATCAAGCATCTATAACAAGAACTTGGACTGTTGTTTACAGTGGCCCTTGGTGGGCCCACTACGGCCAGCTAATTTATATTTACATAAGGCATATAGAAAAAATATTACTAGCAGCTGTCACATAAATACAAGGATGGATATATGAATAAGTGTTTAAAAGAATAATCAAAGCTGCCATATTTCTGCCTGCACCAGGATGATCTGATTATTTGGCTGTTGTATTTAGTCATGTTGCTGGGAAGCAGATTTTCAGTGGGTTTATGAATGTTTTGCACACATGCTAGCTTGTAAATAATCACCATAACTCACCATGATCATCGTATTTGAGCAAAATTTCCCTTATTTTACGAATGAACTTTCTAAAGTAGTAATTAGTCTAACACTGACTGTTGCATTCGGGGACATTAACACACCCAGATGCATAAAATTTAACCCTTTACCTCCAAGTGGAGCCTGGGCGCTACGTCTGCACATGCGTTTTTGGATTACCGTAACGATGTCACGTTTTGTGCAATTGGAAAAATTCCAGTGGCTTCTGAGAGCTAAGATGTTGCACTTTACACTGAATATGGTGTTATTACGGTAATTTCACTAGCACGTCTCCCAGATGCTGGCAAAGTAGCTCATTTACTATATACTACGTGTTGTAAGAGTAATAACAGTGACGGTGAAGCAAGAATAGCAGAAAAACACAAAAGTGGAATTTAAGTTTAGACTTTTAGTGAACAAAAACACTACAATTGCACATGAATGTTAGATTTTACATGTTAATTTGAAATCAAAATAAGCATAAAAAGTGGAAATTTGGAGGCTCAGGTGGTGAAGGGTTAAATGTGCATATTCTGCCTAAATTACAGTTAAATGTTTGACCTGAATATATTAAGACACAATAATAAAGATATGTGCATCTTCTCTGAGTCCATGTCTCGATGATTTTCTTTTTCTACCTTGTGCTGAAGTAGATAAAAGATCTGGTCAATGCTTGATTCAACCTGAAGCTGTGAACAGCGTTTCCAGAAGATCAAAAAGGCCTAAATGTTGTGAAATTGTCCTGAGTGCAGACCTTGTACCTACAGTGAACTTAAATGTCTCCAGATGCCGAGCAGCGACACAGCGGCCTCTGTTTGTCATCACCATACACATATCACACGCGTACGCACACACGGACCCGAGCTTTTCACCAACTCGTTCGCTCACTAAAGTTTATATCATTTATTCCACACATGCACTGATCCAATCTAGCTTTAGCATGAACACTGTCAACAGGAGCATCTATCTCACTGGAACTGAATTGGATTTTTTTTTCATGGAAAATACAAAAAAAGGGCATGAGATTAAGTTTTGAGGCATAAAAAAACTGTTTTAAAAAAAAATTAAACCAATCTGAATGCTTGGAGTGTTTCGAGGTCTCCGTCAATGAGACTGTGTAGGTGTAGTTAAGTTGTTTCTTTGGGAATAACAAGCAGGCATCACAACAATATGACGAGTTCAACTCACGACACATTTCTAGAGATCTGTTTTTGAAAAGCAGCACAAAGAAATGCAGAGAAAACATCCTTAAAGGTCTGTTGAAAAAGCAAACAAACTGAGTCCATTATCATTATTATTATTATATAGTCCATAGGAACACACTGAACATATTAATATACACAATTTAGCTCAAGACTGGTCCCGTAAAGCCTAAAACAAAGGCACTGCATACACTGAATCGCTAACAGGTCTCCATCAAGTCTTACCCAAAAAGTTTCTCACATAACAAGACTGTGTTCAGGGTCATAACCCCGACATCCTCTGAGGTCAACAAGTCTAGACACACACAATCAATCCTGTTGGTATTTCTTACCTGTGGTGCCAAAGTCTGAAAATAAGCTGAATACATGAGCTCCAACCCAAAGAGCTTTAACATAAACAACCACAACAAATCATCAAAGATACATTCTCTGTGTTCACCTAGAGACTCGTCAGTGTGTAGGTGTTTACACAGTTTACAGATAGATTAGTTTCTTTTATCTGGTCATTTCTTGCCCATTACACCACAGTCCCTGGTTCTAAGCGCCACATAATTAAATCCCTGAATTTGTTTTCTCAAGCTCTGCCCTGGAATTGTTTTATGTTTGGTTGATTTTAGTGGTAGTGTGAAACTTCTCAGGGTGTATTTCACTTTTATTTGATTTGAGCTCCAAGATTCAGAGCTTAGATTTTGTTAAGGACGTGAGTGGACTGTTAAATCCCCTCCAAACTTTGCTTTGTCACCCTCTCTCCCTCTGCTCTCGACGTTCCCTCTTACATTCGTTGTTTCCTTCACGTTGTTTCTTCTGCCTTTGTCCCTGCTCTTCTCTCACTTTGAGATGAAACAAACTTTTGAATCTTTCACTCAATTGTAGCAGAAATCCTGTTAAAACTGCAAAAAACATGGATCATCAAGAGCAATTTTAGATCGGCAATCTAGATCAATAGTCAAAAACATTTCAGAAAACCACCTTCAACTTCCTCTGGATCTTCTTTAACCCCAGCTTTCCCACACCACTCCTCTCTCCGTCCAAACCTAAGTCACTGGAGCTTTCTCTATCATTTGCTGGATCTGTCATTAAAACCCCAGTGACTGTGTGAGTGTATGTTTCTGTGTCTGTCGGTGTAGACAACAAATTGGCTGTGGAGTCTAGTCTGGCCTGTTTAAGCTTTTAGAGGTCAGTGAAACCAGGCGAATTTAACCAGACATTTGGAAGTGAAAACAAGGAATTTATTTCATCTTTTAAGAATAAATAAGTTGGAAAATCTCAGCAACTAAATCCAGGGTTCCTACACATTTCATACTTTTTCTAGGCCCTAATTTCCAGACTTCTCTGTAACAAAAATTCAAATAATTTGTGACATGTGATTACCGTATTTTCCGGACTATAAGCCACTACTTTTTTCCGACGCTTTGAACTTAAACACCGGTGTTTTTCATGTATTGGCGGCACGAATCTTGTTAGCTTTTTACAAGCTAGCAAGCTCTGTACCGCCGATATATTTAGCGTCGTCACATCAGTCCCGGTCAGAGTGGACCACATGAAACTGTTCGAATAAATTCAATAGCGGCTTATAGACAGGTGCGCTCAATAGTCTGGAAAATACGGTAAATAAATTTGTATCATGTGAATAGTTTGAGGAATGAATTGTTTGTTTCCATTATTTTTAGAACATGAATATTTTTCCATACGAAATTTATAAAATCAAATTCCATAGTTTTCCATACTTCAATCTAAGGTTGTCCACAAATGCACATTCACAGTTTTGTGACTTTAATTACTAAAACTGAATTAAGTCCTTGCCAATTCATAGGCAAAAGGACCTGAGTGGTTGAAATTTGACTATCACCATGACAACAGAAAGAGGTGAAATCAGCTAACATGCAACCTGACATGGAGATAATGACTCCAACTCTATAATAATGTCCATCCAAAGTGATTTAAACAGGGAAACAACATGACAAACCTCCAGTAGCACTCATACTACAGGGAACTCAATACTGTTTAAGTGAAGACTGTTCATCCTCAGAGTTGTAACACAGATTGTGCAGATGTGATTTGGTCTCTGCAGCTTCCAGGTGTTAATGTCTAACTGGTGTCTCGCAGTGTTTTAAGTGTATGATTTCTATAAATGTGCGATTGCTGGGGATTAGCGTGCTCACTCAACATTTCCTGGATAATTGAGCGTAAAAAAAGAGAATTACAGAGGGTCTGAATCAAAGCACAGGCAATACTTCATCATATTACTGACTTAAGAAAGGAGGTTTTTTTTACACACTTCTTTCTAACTAGATTACAAATCAAACTGATGTGGAGATGTGACCTAAATTTTTGAAACATCCCAATACCCTTTGAACGAAAAACAGAAAATAATAAAAAAAATGACATTAATTATCCGATCTCTCCGTCTCTCACCTGTAGTGTCTAAAAATCTCTTCTTCCACTTCTGTGATGAAGTGACACTTTGTACACGAGTACTCCCTCTCTCCTCCTCCTCTCCCTCCTTCCTTGTCTCCCCCGACTTCCTCCTCGGCCTTGACATGTGGGGGACCTCCCTTCAGGTTGATCAGGGTGTGGCAGCTCTCGTAGTGTTGCAGCAACACGTCGATGTCGGTGGTGGCGAACGCACACTGATCGCACAGGTGGGTGACGCCTGGAGTCACAAAACCAGGAAGGAAAATTAAAAATCAAAGCTTTATTTTACATACACAGGTAACTCTGGTGGTTGACAAGAGAGAGACATATTAACACGTGGTAACGTTTTCTTGCACCTATAAATACCTTGTGTGACAACAGGATGGGCAGGGGTAGAGGGGTGAAAGGGCGAACCAGAAATCACACCGGGGTCACCTCTGGGATTAGGAGGGGTCATACTGGGTGAGGTGGCGGCAGCAGGCTTTGAACCAATGGCCTCCTGCTGCTTGGTGGACTGAGGAAACTTGGAGCAACATTTAGGACAAGTGGACTTCCGACAAGCGAACGGGTGGGACACCTATTGAGACACATTAGACAAAGTTTAGTGGAAATAAGATAAATTTGAAGGCTTTCACTTTTTCCCATTTTGTGATGTAATTGTGTTTTTCATGCCGCTGATATCAAAGAGATGGATCTCAGCAGTAGCGGTATGAATGTGCATTATTAACTGAACGATGCCACCCTCAATGCTGGATGTTAACCACCCTTTTTGCATTTTTAACAGCTGCGGCGGCGCTGTTTGGCAGCTGGCACAATGGAAGGTGGGGAGAGTGCGTGGGTAGATTGGGGGAAGCAGGAGAATTTTAACTAAGCAGGAAACTGGAACAATTAACTTTACACTTGTTCATGTATTACATTTTATTTTCCCGTATTTGCCAAAAAAAACCCAGTTTTGTCTTGTAATTGCTGAGAAAACACCAAAACAACAGGAAATGTGTATTAATCTCACCTCCCCCAGGTGTTTGTGGGGCTGACAGAGCCCCTGCGGACAATACATGCAGTGCTGAATGCAGCAGCGGTGGATGGAGTGGTTATGCTGGTAGTGCAGCAGCAACGGCGCTACCACGATCACATCTGCACTGTGGGCCATCGAGTACCGGAAATCGCACAACTGACAGTTGTAGCTGGTCACGACCGCCTCTGGATCGCTGCTGTTCAGGTCTCCTAGGAACAGGAAACACAGCAAAGGTTAAATAAAAGGAGTGGACGAGCAAGGGCAGGAATCCAAAGGGGGGTCAATCGTATTATGATGCTCAAGGCAAACAAAGCCCAGAGGGTCAAGTACTATCACAGCACTGCAAATAATAAATAAGAAGGGGTCAAGCAGTATTGTGGTAGTAGTAGAGGTCAGCAGTATCAGAGCAAAGCCAAGAAGCAAAGAAGAAATACAAATGATATGTACTGTTATTGAATTAGATTACATTTGGTCAGTAACTACACAAAACATTTCTTACACTTTCAGCTGTTTCATTACCTTGACTGGTGCTGGACGAGTTGGATGATTGATCTTTGCGGCTTTTGGACACCATGTGCTCTCTTTCTCCTCCATCTCTTCTTGCTAGTTTTTCTCTCTCTCTGTCCATCCCCCCAGGATTCGAGTTGTTGGGGCTCATCGTACCGCCGGCGCTCATTCTGTGTCTTTGTTCATAGTGCTCTAAAAGCTTCGCCGAACCCCCCGACCACTCACAGCTCCAGCTACAGAACTTACACCAATAATACGCCTGCAAGGCTCCACCACCGGCGTCCCCCGTCCAGCCCAATGACTCTGCACCCGCCCTGACTGGGATGAAGTACCCGACTAAGGAGTCGTCTTCCGCACGCACCGCCACTCGCTCTGCCCCGTCTACGATCTGACTCCCCCTCTTCAGCTGGTTGTCGTGCCCTGCCAGGTTGTTAGTGGCCAGGAGGGGTGTGGTCGGTGGCGTTTTGACTTTGTTTGGATGCGAGGACAGGAAATGTTGTTCAAGTTCCAAGGAGTTACTGCCCATGTACGTGAAGTTGCAGAATTTGCAGCGAAAGTACTTAGTGTTCCCCTGGCAGTCAGAGGTCTTTCGGCCGATCCCGATTAGCGTGCCGCCCAACGTCACCTGTTGACAAGCGAAAAGATTTGTTCGGTTAAAAATATGATTCTGGTCAAAAAAAACATTAGAAATTTGGTTAGGGTAAAACCTTCAGTGCGAGTTGTTTTTTAGTAGTACTACAAGTAAAGTTAATTTCCAGTACGCTTTTCTGTTTAGGGTCAATTCCAAGTTACAAATCTAATATTAATCTTTCAAAGCAAAAAGGAATCAAGAAAATTAGTTAGGCTGCATTTTTTTTTCCCATACTGATGGTGAACGACTCTTTCGTCCATTCAAATAACAACTAGAAAAGCACAATTGTGACTTCCACCAAAGATATTACTAGTATTAGTCTTGCTTTTATTTATATCAATATTAGTTCCACAGCATCGTGGCTGTTTAAAGATGTCTGTTGCATGTTTCTAGCTTCATTTGTTTTTTTTATGATGCAAGCTTCAAAGATCGATTTTTTCATATTCTGGATCATATTATCTGAAATTATTCCTTTATCTAGATCAATATTTGATATATTGTAGACCATGTTCGAAACTTGTCCTGTAGTGTCTTGACCATTTTTGGTGGAGTCATATGCAGAAATGTGGCATATGGTCCTATCTCCCAATGTTAAAGAATCCTTCAAAAAATTCCTGGATCTAGACGGTGATCCGGATCACTTCCAAAATCTAATCACTTTTAGAGTTATTTTGGAAACAGACAGACAAACCCCGGCAAAAACAGAACCTCCTTGGTGGAGGTAATAAAGCAAGTTTAATGTTGTCATTGTAGCAGCTGCACACAGTTCAAACACACACAACAAAATGGCATCTCCACCCTACAAACACAGGGCAACACCCATAACATGCATAGAGAGGGGATAGGGTGAGGGCGCCCCCGATTCCAGCGCACCCTGGAGCAGTTGAGGGGGGTCGGTGCCTTGCTCAAGGGCACCTCGGCAGTGCCTTGGAGGTGGACTGGTCCCTCTGCAGCCACCAGTCCACGCTCTGTATTTTGTCCAGGCTGGGACTTGAACCTGCAACCCTCCGGTTCCCAACCCACTGAGCCTAATTAATTATTACCCAATAAGAAAACAGGGATTATCAAAATAAAAGCCTCACTGGTCCTAGTTTCACCACATTACAGGAGGCTGCAGGTATGTGGAGGATCAGCCTGTTCTCTCCAAAACCTCCGTGATAAACAACATGAATGTATTTGTTATATTTTCAATGTGACGGGACAGATTGTAAAACCAAAACATGCATCACAATTATCAGCATCACGCTGCCAAGATAATGGCTCCGCAAAGCACCAGCAAATGATTGTATTTGTCATATTTGTCATGAGAGTATTCCTTCCCGGTGTAATATGTCATTCTGCTTTGGCACTTTGGTTCAATAAAAGTTGATTAATAGCCATCTGGTGTTGAGACAATGAATGCCTTGTTCACAATTCAGAGATCAGCTGCACTTTTTCACACATCGATGCTTCTGCGTTTCCCTCGGATGGAAAAATGACTCGGCTGCAGCATCAACACAGTAACTCAGCAGTTTCACAATAATAATTCAGAGGTAGTTGTTGTGAAATGGCCCTTTAGATTACACAGTGTCTGCATTTCTATATTCACAGCATTGGTATAAAACTCCTTTTCTAAATTTCATGTGCACAGTTTTCATGATAAACACAACACTTCTTTATTATTACTGGAGGAAGGCTTCGATTAAAACCTAACCTTTCTCAAAGCTTTCTCTCTCAAGGTAGGGGTAGCCATAGGTTACATCTAAAGTCTGGGAAATATTGATCCATTTAGTTTTATTTATGAATCCTGAGTTGTTGGCTTGGGTGCCTCAGGGCCACCGGGGAACTATTAATCTTTTATGAGAACAGCACCTTTTCAAGCAAGCAGCTTTGCTACACACTCAAAAAAAACTTGCAGCCATTTTCCAGGAGCTGCAGCATCCAAAGAGGCTGAGGAAGACGTCTGCATCACCTCATCACTTATCTGGTTCCATACATGGTGAGCATCCTCAGAGATGGCGGAGATACCAGGAGGAGGCTGCAAAACTGCTTCCTGTCAGAATGTAAAAGTGAAGTGACAACATACAACAACACATACAGTGAAAGGTCACAGATGGTTCTGCTTAAAATAGTACACACACACACACACACACACACACACTTTCCTGTAGACAGCAGGTTTACACATGCAGGAGGATGATGTTAAAATAGGAAAACATTTCACGCTGGAGATTTTTACTCCCGTTGTTTTTGTTTTTTCCTGTTTGGACACAAACCAGACTCTCCTGTGAGTCTGTCCATCACATGCAGCATCTGCTAATTTACCTCCAGTTATTGATTTTACAGCTGTTGTGTTTGTTTCCTCCCAGCACCAACACAACTGTTACATGGAGGCTGTAAAACACCGACGGGCTGATCCATGGTAAAAGTTAGCGACACTATTTATTAACCAGTAAAGAAAATAATGTGAATATTTTGCATTATTATTTCTGCTGCTTCAACATGTTTCTGGATTTTTATTTATTTATTTTAATACACACACCTCAGTCAGTCCGGTGTAAAATCCCTCTCGCACTGGGTGTGAACATGTGATCTGGAAAATCCCATTTTGCTGCGTGTTAATGCAGAACACATCTGAAATCAAAATGCATCTGGATCTCATCTGGAGGCGGCTGACTCAGTGTGACAGGAAGGCATCAGAGCCATCTGTGTTTGGTGGACTCTTAGGAGGAAAAACAGCCGACATGTTGAAGAAGCTACAGAGAAATATTAAGCATCCATTTTTTTTTTTTTTACCATATTAGCCATCGCATGAGGTTTTACAAGTTTTTATTTATTAATTTTTTTTATGAATGTACCAGGATATGTTTCTGTTCATCTCTTTGAAAATTTTGATCTTTTTTTTATCCAACAACTTTTGCCTAATCCAGATGTTTGTTGTTTCTGATGCTGTGTTCACATCAAATTTCTCACACGTCACAAAAACCTAAAATATGAATTTGTGCCGCGCAGGTTGAAAATGTTTTAACTCCATCAGCTGACTTTGACAGTCCCGGGATAAAACCCAGAAGGAGAGGAGCCTGATATTTGTTTGTGATGGTGTCACTGTTGATGCAGCTGTGGCTCAGGTGGTCAGTAGATCATGGGTTTGATCCCCAGCTCCTCCTGTCCTCATGTCAAAGGCTACGTTCACACTGCAGGGCTTAATGCTCAATTCGGATTTTTTTGTGAAATCCAATTGTTTTTGCGAGTTTGTTCACATTTCCAATTAAATGTGACTTGTATGTGATCTCCTGTGTGAACTCAGATACGACCCAAAAGTGTCTCGCATGTGCAGAAGGGGACATAACGATGTCACACAGCGAGCGCACTTCAGTGTTTGCGAAAGTAAACATGGACGATAACGGTGCAGCGTATTTTACAACATTGTTGTCCAACCGCAAGCACATGTACAACCTGATTTTAAGAAGAAGGTTGAAAAGGAGGAGAGACAAGTTTTTGGCCGTGGTGTTTTGTGGGGCAGTGGCAGCAACATCCATCCAGAGAAATGCAGCCAGGAGTGGTGGGGTAGTGATGTGAGAGGGTTTAACGATACCGAGTTACCACAGTCTATGGGAGTTATGCAGATTAAAGACGTTTGATTGTGACGTGTAGGTCAAATAAATGCGACCTGGCCATTCAGACAGAAGTCGCATGGCAAAAGATCAGATACGTATCTGATTTAGGACCACATATTCACATGGCCTGGGTCGCATTTGAAAAACCCTAACCCTGGTAAAGCACTTTGGGATCTAGCTATAGTCAAAATAAGCCTATATCCATGTACAGAAGCAGTCATTGCAGTTTTCAGGACTCTAATTGGTTGTTGAGGATGAATCTTGGTGTATGATCACACAGCACAACAGTACACACACACACACACACACACACACACACACACTTTATATCTTCTCCACACCTTTGTCTCTCACCAACAAATCTTCAAGAACAACATTGTGAAACATTTTAATTTGCAGCTCAGAATAATTTTGATCTGGATTAAAACTGTGGTTCAGGTTTAGTCTGGTTCAGGGAAACATCAGGGTTCAACTGTTCAAACAGGATTGTAGATGTGGATCAAAGGAAGCAGCAGTGTCTGAACAGACTCCTCTGTCATCTGAATGGAGACATATATACCACTATGTACAGGGGAATATACTGGGAATTTTTCAAGTGTGTATTGGCAAATGTGCAAGTGGCATCACTGCGAGACGAAAATGAAAATTCCATCATTGTTTCTTAAATGGCATCTTTTAAGGTTTCAATTAGTGTGAATAAAATATTTTTCTTCCATCACTCTTGGTTTTATTGGATTGTTAAAAGATTCCAGTTTTTTTGTGTCACCCTGTGTATAAATAAATCTGGACTCAGGATGAAGAGCATGATTGTTAACCTGTTAATGTATCTTATTTGACACATGAGTTTTTGAGATCAGTGTAATATTTTGAAGAGTTTATTAAAAAATAAAAGGATAAAAAAAAATCTCGTTCTGTATTTTTTTGCCAGGAGGTTTAACAAACACTCAAACTTCTCTTTCTATTATTTCATGGTTTACAAGTTTAATACACATGGAAACAATCATGTTGTGATAAAGATATGTATCAAATGTATTAAAACTCACAGGCCTGGATCCAAACTAAAATAAATGGTATTTCCAATCAATGCTGAATGAATCTTTTTCTGAGTGAAGTTGTTATTAATTATGAATTTAACTGTTTCCCCAGCAGCAGCTCACACAAGATTAGATACAAACAGAAATATTAGCAGTAGCTTTGCATCCTGTAAAACTGTCTCCTGATCTCTCTCCCTGGCTCATTAAACCAGAACCGTGACACTGAGCCGTCTCAGCTCTGATGTTTCACCTTTCAGTCCATTCAAAGGATTGTTTCACTGCATCTGCAGCCGAGGAGAGAAGGTGAAATCCAGTGATCAAAGGATGTTCGTCTTTATTTTTGATTGGAATCAGGGCTATTTATACGAGATGCTTTCAAGTGGTGGGAGCAGCCTGGACCAATAAGCTCCATGTTGGCTCTCTTGGAGTGATGTTAATGAGGAACACTGGGGGGGACAGTAACATCTACAAACATTATTTTGATCTGGCGTTGTGTGGTTCGGGCTCATGTTGAGATTCATTTGTCTGGTTATCAGAGAATTTGCCTCCACGTGTGAGCTGGTTCCCGTACAGATCATTTAATGGCTGCATATTAACCTTTAATGGCTACATAGCTCTTATTAAAGTCATTAAACAAACAGGATGTGGATATTATTTTAACCGTTTCAAGTCGAAGGCATCATATACGACGCCGGGGTCAAGGGTTACAAAATGTTTAATAACTCCCGATCGGTTTAAGATAAAGACTTACTTTTTTTTGTTGAAAAGCGGAGACTTGCGCCTTTTCAAAACTGCCGCCGCTGTTGTTTTCCGTCAAAATGGCGGCGCTTCAGCTCGATTGGCTTATCAGAGTCCAATCAGGAAATCCTATGCTGTCACATGATGCGTCAATATCCAATCGTATGGCTTTGTATCAGCACAGAAAGTATCAAAGAGTAGAGAGTTGGCAAGATAGATGACTGCTCCGACACTAGCTGTTGTTTCCGCGATTGAAAATGGGCTCTGCATGCATCTAGAGGACCGTAATTTCATCTGGATAGTGTGTGAATGAAAACAGCACTGTTATGTATGTTACTGATGGATATTTTTCATTGTAAACGTTTTATTTGATTTAAATAATACTACGCTGAACCGGAAAGACGAGAAAAACGATCGGCGTTGTTTTGAGTCCTCTTGGAGCTCCCTCACATTGACTCTTTGGCTGAACGTGCGTGACACTGGAATTTCTGCATTTGTATTTTACTTAGGGCCTTCATATTTTACCCCATTATCCCGAAGACCTTAGAAAACATTTTTAAAATGTCCAGAAAGTTGTTCATTATAGTTTGCTGTGGTTTTACAATAAATATATGTGAACTTTATTTTTCGCCTGATTTTTTTCTTTCTCTTTATGAGTCTGTAGCTTTTTTTTTTTTTTTACATTTATATAACACAAATATAACACAGATTTATGAAAGCTCAGGTTGTTCTGAACGAAATGATGTGAATTACATGATAGTGGCTTACAAGATGACTATTTTATAAACTTTTCCAGGCACAGAAAATTCCCCAAAACACCCTGAGACTAGAGAGGGTTAATAAATTGCATGTCGATCCACACACATGGCAACAGCAGCATGGTTTTTGTTCATTATTGAGATACCAGGGATCAGGCCTGAAGGAGAACATGTCATACCTGAGGCAGGTGTCTGAACCAACCATCTGAAATCTACTTTTTCTCTCTCTCATGCCCCCAAGAAACTATCAGCACTGCACACAGCATCTGAAATGAAAAGATAAAATTGGGGGAGTTTACTGCAGCAGCTTCTGGTTCTGCTTTTACTAAAATCTGCTCAGTCCTCGGTGCATAATAATTATTCACAATTAGAAAATCCCCACAATTGTAATTCTACTGGAACTGCTGCCAGTCTAATCACAGCTCCTGAAACCTGGAAACAAACCTCACAGTGACACGTGACTGTGAACATCTTGCTATTTATACAGACCTGTGAACACACACACACACAGTACCCAGACACACACCTTAATGAACTGACATTTGAGTGAAGTGCTCTGATTGATTATCACGTCCTCGCTCAGAATCAAGACAAAATTCTTTGGGGTAATTTACAATCTTCTCAATTCTTGGTCAAACTTCAAAGTCAGGAAGCATTACAGGCTTGGCGGTGACATTTTAATCACTCTGGGAAAATGAACTCAGGTGTGAAGATCTGCTCAATACTGTAAATGAGAAATGCTCCTGGTTGAAAGCTAATTTGTTCTGGATGCTTCAGTGTTGCATCGGAGGCTGCGATTGTGCGCGTTTAGTTAATTCTACACAGTTTGGATGTAACACTGACTCCAAATACTTTATCTTTATTATCATTTACAAGTTAGGTGATTGTTTTTTATATATAAAACAAACATCTGATAAATCAGGAAATACACATGCTGTTCATTTTTTTATTTGAGGCTTGTGTAAGTTTTTTACTACGTGTTGAACTATTGTTCAGCAATAATACAGAATAATGGCCTAAAATTAAAGCCAAAAGTCACATCCCCATTTTATTGTCACTGTTTCATACCCACAAGAACATTAAAGAGTTTTATAGAAGTTGCCTCATACAAATATCTCATGTATTAAAAATAGATTTCAGACATAAAAGAAGCACTCTGTGGATTTTAAATGTACTTTGTATCATCAGGATTTGGTGAAATGTTGAATCCATCAGCCTCATGTCTTGGTGAGATAACAGAGAGAAACAACAAGCAAATAAATGAACATCCTCCTCGTCCTTATCGACGGGTCTGTCCGGGTCACTGCTGGACTCGCTGCCTCTCGTTAATGAGCTGGAGCGTGCTCACAGCTACTCTACATACTGTAGTGAACCTGAAGCCTGCTGGCGATCTCCTCACACGATTTATCTGTGTTGGAGCTGTGGAGCAGGAGGTCCCGGGTTCACACGCAGCTCCCTCTGGACGCTGCTGTATCATTAGAAGCTATAAACACCAACGTCTTTATTTCAAAGCACCGAGGATTCGCCATTAAACCCAGAACCAGCCGTGTGCATTTCCACCGGGAGAACATCCTCTCTGCAGGTCGACAATTAGACGCTTCGACTTTGGCCAATCAAGAGTAAACCTCAGGACCATGCAGATATTTACCAGGCAATTTGCACTGAAGTGGAGGATTTCTGCAGCAGTTCATTTATATATAAACACATGCAGCATCACACAGGTCAGGTATTATTTGTAAATTGCTCAGATTCAACTTTCCATATGTTGCTGTAAAGGTGCAGGGAATATGAATGTTCAGGATCTCATCAGCCAGTCAGGATGCAGCGAGGCTGAGCTACTAAATAAACAAACTGGATCTTCTGTCCTCAGGCCTCACACTTTGATGTTTGGGAGTTTGAGAGAAAGGTGAATGTGAATTTTTAGGTGAGTGTGTGAGTTACAAGCAGCAGAATAAGCAACATTGTTTGAAATTTGAATGTTAATTGTGTGATGGACATATTGTGTAACCACCTATTGTAGAAGATAAGACCGAGGACAGGATGAGACTCTGGTGGTGTTACTGCTACAGACACAGATAACTAAGTTTTTATAGTCACAGGAGGGAGTCAGTTTAAATCTCCACAGTACAGATATGTGCCCAGTGTGATCCATGGAAACTTCTTTATGAAGCTGCACAGATGGTCAAAGATCAATAAATAAAACATTTCAAATGAGCCCATATGATGTCAGAGCATTTCAACCAATCAGAAAATTGGAGGGATTTGATTGGTTAAAACGCTAACATCACACAGATGAAGTGTCTGGAAGCTACACAGTGAGTTGGACTGTATCATGGCACCAGGGGTTAGACTGGGACTGACAAACAAAAACTTCTCCATAAAATGTTTTAATGTTTTTTAATGGGGTCTCATAATTATTACTAATGCTATCCACCTCTACATGTAAGTATGTTTCACTTTTAATTTAAGTTGTGTTAACCCTTTAATTCTGAGCAGGTCTGCATATGTGTTTTTAAGTTACTGTAATGATGTCACAGTTTGTGCTGTAAAAAAAAACAGTTCCTCAGCCGAGATGTTGCACTTTACAGTGAATATTAGCGTCATTACGGTAAATTCAGCAGCGCCTCTCAGAAGCCAGCAAAGTAGGTGATTTACTATATAGTACATGTTGTAAGAGTATGATAATAAGAGTGTAATAAGAGTGTAATAAGAGTGTAATAAGAGTGTAATAACAGTGACAATGGAGCAAGAAGAGCAGAAGAACACAAAAGCAGATTTTGATTTGAGAGTGAACAAAAACACTGCAACTGCACATCACTGTTAGATTTTATATGTTAAACTTGAAAATAAAAATAAGCATAAAAGTCCAGGTGGAAATTTGCAGCCTCAGGAGTTAATCATGGTTATTACATGTTTAAAATGACAGCTGTCAATCAAACAGTAAAACTTTTAAAATGACGACAACACAGAATCACAACCTCTGTGACACAAACATTTGTCTCTGCAGGTGACTTTGTGCAGGTTGCTGTGCAGCCTTGCAGTCTGTATGTGTGACACAGCAAACTCTGTGACTGCATCAGCTCCATCACAGCCGAGCTGAGAAGATGCAGAGAGACGGACGACTGCTGCAGGACGGTGTCTCCTGTTGAACATGTGCAGAGCGCTGCAGGTTGATCGGGGATGCAGCGCGTCAGGACCAGTAAAGGTCAGCTTTGAATCATCTGCTCGTGAACAATCAATGAACTCAGAATTTATTACTGTCATTTCCTGTTGCTTTGAACTTAAAACAGACTGTTGCAGATTGTCAGCTGGAGACAAGCTCTCTTTACATTTTTCAATGCAAATATGTCACGAAACAAATCTGCACATGAAGAATCCCAATGACAAAAGAAGCAAACACCCTGAAAAATATGCATTTATGTATCACATGAATACTTGGATTTGCTTTGTTGTTTGTGGCAATAAGCCAAAGTTAACATCACTTTTATATTTGCTGTCAAAATTACTTGAGTGGAACTTTTAAAAGGTTATTCAAGGTTATTTTTAAATATCACTTCCACAATAATCCTTCCTCATTTACCTTCATTGTGCAAATTCTTTAAATATAACTCCTGAGGTCACATGACCTTCAGTCCTCGCTGAGATCACTGCTTTAAAAGCTGCTTCCTGACGGTTGAATCATAAACACTGGACCACATCATCACGCTGATGCAGTTCAGCTTCGTTTGTCTCAACAAGACAAACTACAGTTGCACTTATTTTGCTGGCTCCACTTAAAGTCAGTGAAAGCTGCAGGACAACCACACAACCTCAGACAGTGGAGCATCGACAGCGACTGTCAGGGAGGTACAGGTACAACTACTGTAAAAACCTCCAGCTGTTTATTTAGTTTGTGTGAAACAGATCAGACAGTTATCTCTGAAGCCCTGGTTTCCTTTCAATAAAAACTGGTGGGACTGGATTTAATCACAGTTTGCACTTCAAACAACACAAAATGTTCATCAGCACAGGATTTCCTGGTTCACAGTCACACTGATGAACACACCAGAGCTCAGCTAACAGCCGCCAACATGGAGGAATCAGATTAAACCACAATTTAATCCTGTCACATGATCATTTATGGTTCTGGTTGTTTCACCAGAAGACAAAAAGAGAAATTTCTTTTTTTTTTTTTACCATTTAAAGTCAGTACTGTTGTGAATAAAGTATTTAAAGTACTTAAACGGTACTTTAACTTTACGTCTGTTCAGTTTTGCTCAGGGATATTTTCTATTTATTTTACTACTGTTTGGAATTGAAATGCAATTAAATGCATGTTTACAGACATTAAGAGCTGAGTTTACAATATTCATGTCTGTTTCTATTGTTTTAATCAGTCGTCCACTAAAATCCATTTAAATTAAAAAATGAAAAAAGTCCAAACCCCGAATGAAAACCAACTGAAGGTGTGTGAGACACCTGTTGTTGTATTGCTGCAATATTGTACAGTTTCACTCTCTTAATGTGATAAATATACAGATATTTTTACGTTTGCTGACTAATAACAGCTGCTCCTTAAAGATTTTTGGAGTTTATGAATTTGAGTTTAGTTATGACTGTAAAGCGTCTTTGAGTTTTGTTAAAAGTGCTCATAAATAAAATGTATTATTATTATTATTTATTATTATTATTATTATTATTATTATGTGTGTTCTGGCTCCTTAAGAGCCACCCCCAGATGTTACTGTAGTCAGTAGTGGGTTAGTACAGCTTTTATTTGTTTTTGTGCTAGCCTGTCTTATTTTGATTAGACAGGAAGTGGCGCCGCTTACTACTTCCTGTACGCTATGAAGGAGCCTCGACAGTCACCGCCTGCTCCTGTACCTCCTGCTGTTTGAGCCTGCACAGCCTGTTTGTTTATATTTATGTTACGAGTTAGTTTTCTTCACGTAGTGCTATCCGCTGTATGTTTTTGTGTCACGTGTTCTATTTGTTGTGGTAAAATAAGCGGGTTTAATAGGCGTTAGCTTTACGCGCGAATTAGCCGCTAGCTAGCGCTTAGCATTAGCACGCTAACTAATTTTAGTGTGTTGGTTTGTTTGTGTTAGGGGGTCATGGACATCATTTGGGGGACGTGATTATTCATTTTTACATTCCAAACGTTGAATTGTACT
>OOFC01022996.1:0-13028 GCA_900323345.1 Pseudochromis fuscus
CAGGATTAGAGTGACTTGAGGCTGGATAAGAGACAGATACAGAGATGGACAAGATACCAAAGGGGTGGCGAATGGATGGATGGATGATATGGATGGATAGATGGATGGATGGATGGATAGCTGAATGGATGGATGAATGAACGGATGGATGGATGGATGGATGGATGGATGGATGGATGGATGGATGGATGGATGGATGGATGGATGGATGGATGGAGGGATGATGGATGGATAGCTGAATAGAGGGATGGATGGATGGATAAATGGATGAATGAATGGATGGATGGATGGATGATGGAGGGATTGATGGATGGATGGATGATGGATGGATTGATGGATGGATGGATGGATGGATGGACGGATGAGGGATGATGGATGGATGGATTGATGGATGGACGGACGGACGGACAGACGGATGTTAAAGGTCAGGAGGAAATATAAGTGAGGCTACAAGCTGGAAGAAAAAAGGTGAAGCTTGAGGTGATGAGGGGATGAAAGAGAGTGGTATAAAGAAAAGGTTTACACTTTAGTGCCGAGGAAAAAATGGCGGCTTCATTGATGAGGCTGGAGAAACTAAGTTGAGCTAAAACACAAGAGTAACGCATATGGACAGGAAATTTCCCATCATCATCAGTTTTAAAAATGTTGTTTCTCCCACATCTCCCCAGGCCATTTTTTTTGTTGTTTTCCCACCCAGAACCCCGACCCTCCAGGGGAAACACAGACCCTCTAACTGATATGTGTCATGGACTTGGGGTGTTGGGGCGGTTGAAGGGTGGTGGGATTGTACTATCTATTGTTGAGGTGCCTTCATTGGAGCGCAATGGTAGGCAGCTTCCTCCTCACTGCCCCCTAATGCGACGAGACATGCCTGACATCCCACACCACATAAGAGACAGAGACCGTTCTTGACTTCATACATATGTGCTCACACAAACATATGCAAAACACACACACACACACACACATGTTAAGGAGACAACAGGACACAGAAAAACTGAGAGTGCAGCAGATTTCAGATGTTCTGCCCATTAGTTTGCTCTGCATCATTCTGTTGATCTTCCCTTCTGTTTCCTGCGTACCAATTGCATGTCACGGTTGAGAGAGCCTGTGTCTCCTTTGACGATGACAGGCGCGTTGTTGACATCAGCGCTGCGTTATTCATCCACTTGCTTGTTTGTTTGCGTCTCGCTGCCCTCTTCCATTCTCTCAATCCTCCAGAGTTGGCACGATGACAATTTGTGGAATATAAAACTTGATAGGATTTGATTCCTGGACAGCCGTGAGAAAGTGAGGCCGACAACAACAACAGGCTCACACAAAGTGCAAATCAACAGTGTGGGGAAGGAGAAATGTACAAATGTGTGCTCATTGTGCTGTGAAGCTGTGATGGAAATAGCTGAGAGATGAAATTAGAGCAAGGAAAGGTTTCAAAAGTCTGTGAAAATGAAATTCAGGGCAAATATAAAGCTGAAGGCCTGGAAAGTATTTTCACTTGCCAGCAGAATTCACACCAGAAACAGTTATTATTTAATCTGAGAAACTCTGAAGACAATCTGCTCTACTATTGATTCCTGTTTGATTTCTGAATGGTTATTAATGAACCTGTTTACAGTCTTAAAACACTGTGGATGTCTGTGATGCTTCCACTTGAACAAAGACTCTTGAACTTCACACGGAGACCCCCGTGCTGTGCTTCAGGGCAGGCTCACCGTCGGCCTTTTCCCAAAGCAGAGGTGATGTGTCCTGGTCCACTAATGTCAACATCGCAGCCAGGGCCGGAGCACTGTCAAACACACTAACACACAACCTTTTCCAGCTAACGCTAACACACCAAGAGAGTGAGAGTTTGTGCATGCCCCAAAATGCCAAGTGTTCCCCTGTCCCCTTTCAATATTTCCTCTGTTGTGTTGCCTTCCCTTGCCTCAGGTAAACATGCACGTGCAACATGGCAGCATCAAATGTTCAGTGTGTGTGTGTGTGTGTGTTTGATATTTGCATTTAGCTGATACAGTATTGTGATATTCTATTTATAATTCTTACCTGCTAGCTTACACATCTTATTTGCTCTGACACAAAATTATGCAGCATTGATGGATGCAAAAGGAAGAACTTGGTCAACCTTTGGTTGTCTGGCAGCTTCATGTTTGGCTTGTAAAAGGGAAGCAGCTGAAATAAATATATAGAAAGCACAAATGTCCACAAAGGTGTAATCCATGTCTAATCTACAGTAATGTATCTCAGACTGTAGCCATGATCCTACACGTGTTGAATTTCAACTAAATCCATTCAGGTGAGACAAACTTCAATATTTTACTGCTTTCAATTAGTACCTACTACTTTCTTCTTCTTCTTCTTCTCCTTCTTCTTCTTCTTCTTCTTCTTCTTCTTCTCCTTCTTTTTCTTCATAGACATATACACTAGACGCAGCGGAGCCTGTGTCCGCCCACCGCTTCGATACGTCAGAGCGGCCGCCATATTGTGAGTGTCAAGTCTGCCCTGTCATATACAAGTCAATGTCAGCGATGTGTTTTTTGAAGAAAACCATGAAAATATACATTTACGTGACTGAAGAATCATTGCATTCATTTTTAGTTCATTAAAATAAAAAAAAAACCATTAAAAAAAATTATTAAACACAACAACAACAACAAAAACATATTTTCCTACCGGTGGAAGGTAATTCCACGGGTTGTCTTTATTTTGCCAGTTTGTACAACCCCACGCAGAGCAGTGATGCAGCATCAATGCTGAAGTCTCAACAAATGACCCTCGTAAGATGGCGGACACACTGACGTATGTTCCATCCAATCGGTGAGGCGTCTAGTGTATGTCTATGCTTCTTCTTCTTCTTCTTCTTCTTCCTTTTCTTCTTCTCTGGCTCCTACAAACAGCAATGGTGTTTTACTGTCTCCTACTAGTTCTCTGTCCCCACTGTCATTGTTAAAACCATAGACAATATATAGTTGCTACGTTCATTTCTATATAAAGTCTTTGGTTAAACCATTTACCTGTTGTATGTATTACAGATTTTCTGGATCAATCATTCGTTCCTTCTGCTAAGTAAGGCCAATATCTGTTTGGCTACAATTTGATTTAACTATGTTGTGTTTTAAAAACTTATTAATCCTCATTTATCAACAAGAGATGCTGGCTACAAGGTGCAAAGAAGTTCAAATTATTCTTCGATCAAACTTCTTCTTCCTGCTTGTTCAGATAACAAACTATTTATTTTTTAGTCTCACAAGGTGGAAATTTACAGTGTTAGAGCAACACAGCAGCAACATAGGATAAAAAAAATGTAAATAAATAGAGAACAACGAGAGAGAGAAATTTAAGAACACTAGACAATAAAAACACCCTGACTGTCCACTGTAATTATAGTATAGGTGAAAGAGATGAAAGCACTTTGATAAACGTCTCAGGTCATGTGTATGTCCTCAATGTAGTCTGTCAAAATGGAAAAAGGAAGGGACACACACAGATACACACACACACACACACACACACACTGTAAATGAGTTCGAACACACATGAGACACTGGAGATGGCATGCAGTGAAGTCATGTAGGTGTTGGAGCGTGAAGGGTTTTCCCTGCTAATATGGATATAATGATGTGGCTGTACAAGCGTCAGCGTGTGAGAATGTGTGTGTGTGCAGAGTGATCGCAGGAACAGTTGTGTTGTTGATCTGCTACACAATTCCTCGTGACTCACACCTCATGAAAAGGGAGAGTTAAAGATAGATAGAGGTAACAAGAGATGGACAGAGGCTGATAAACAAGAGGAGACAACGACTATGTGTTGTTTTGACTGCGCTGAGAGGGAAGTGGAGCCGACAGTGAGTTGGCCTACATTCATGTAGCTTAATGTGTGAGTGGAAAACAGAGAGACAGCCCTGTGTCTATCTAATTATTCATCCACAGAGACAGAGAGAGAGAGAGTGTATGTTTGGTCGTTAGGTGTGTTTGTGTGTGTGCATATGCTGTGGATACAGAGCATGATGCATTATGTAGATTAGTGATTCCCAACCAGATACTTGCATCTGATGGAGATCTGTGATTATCCAAAGGCCTCAGAAAATCTGAAGGAAAAACAGAATAGAGTTTCAGTTCATTTGAAAATATACAAATAGTGATGTTTCTGATCAACAGTGTGCAACCTGGTTAACTTGTTAAAGCTAAAAATGGTTGAAACAGTATCATCACTTCAAATAGTTAGCTAGAAGTAAGATATGAGTAGAAAAAGCTGACAATAAACGCATTGGATGAATGGTTGAAATCAAAGTACTGGATAAACAGCTCAGATCTATTAAAAAGTGATGGATTGGTTGAAATAAAAAAATAACTAGAAAACACTGAGAGCTCAATCCTCTGTCAAGGTATATTCAGTGTTTTCACAACAAACTATTTAAAGCCTGTGAACAACTGAGATGAGAAATCTTTGTTTGTTTTGTATCACAAAATAAATGATCTGAGATTCTAGACATTATCATCCTTCACGTTTTTGTGTTGATTCTCAGCAAAATCCATTATGATGTGACAAAGCTTTGAATTTAGATAAATGAATAATAAAAAAAACATCCGCCCATTAGAAGAGACAGGGATTTTCTGGGATTTGAGGATTTTTTTCAGACAGTCGTCGATCCTCTGCCCCAAATGTTATCATTTTATTTTCCTGGGTAATCCACTACATATATAAAAAAGACAATGAGATCTGTTAACAAAGTTTTTTGTAATGTTACAAACTGAGAGCTGGACAAACAAAGAAGTATAGATGATATAATAAAGTGTTGAAATGAAGCTAAAAATCTTCAGAAAAAACATAAACATTGTGAAATATTGCTAAGGTTATGGATAAGCTGAAATAAAAGTACTGCATAAATTGAGTGAAATTTAGCTAAAAGCATGGGTCAGATTAGAATTACAGTAAAGTATACATAGTTGAAATAAGATCAAACATAATATATATTAATAATAATGGATCTGGAGTTCAACAAGGCGTAGGAGTCACTCCACACAAACAAAAAGATCATGTGGATCAGGATCTAGATGAGATACCATCACACTCTACTTCTTTTTTTTTGCAAGGTGACATGCTTGATAACATTTTCACTGTCAGACTCTAAAAGTGGTATTAATCTCCATCAGATTTCCCAGAAGACATTCGCACACAAACGCACACAGGCACACACACCACATATCACAGCACAGTCGTCTCTGGCATTTCAGTGATTTAGAGCGTCATCCCTGGTTGCCACTAGCGTGAAGCTGTGATCTTCACACATATGACACCTCAGCTCAACAAGGTCCACACACACACACACACACACATACAGTGAAAGGATGTCTCTGCTCTGTCTCTCCTGCCATCACATTCTCACTTCCTGATTCAGACAGACAGAGACCAATCCTTTGGGACACAGACACACTTCTCTCTTTCGCTTCCTCCACTCTTTCCCCTTTTCTTGATCCGCTGCTCCCTCTCGTGGGGATGGAGGGAGGCGGGGCTGGAGGTCAGACGGATGGAGGCGGGTGATACACCGATACACAGTCAGTCTCAGGTTTGCTCCTGCGGGAATGGTGTGATGGAGAAGGAGAGAGAGAAGACGAAGTGGAGGGACAAACATGAAAGTCTCTGAGGGTGTTTTTTTCTCAAGTCATGAGAAGACAGATAGTGGCTTGATTTCTTATCTTCAAAAACATTTTAAAAAGAACAATAAAGTGATATGTTGTGAATCCGCTTGCTTCCACAAAGTTTACTCTGGATGATTAACTCCTGTCTGCACAAATCCATCAAATGAACCTGGTGCATTTTTATCTGCAGAAACTTCAGGATCTCCACTAGAATTTAGAATAAAGTTCAGTGGGTTTCAACAATGTTTGGCTGCACCGCATGAGCTCGTAATGACTGACCACTGCTTGTTAAGGGGTTTGAATGTCCACTTGTTTTTGTCGTGTCTGTCTCTCTGCTGAAGAGGACAGGCAGGTTACAAGCACTGCTCCCAATGGCTTTCTATTTGTTACACAACCTGCTATTGTGAAGTCTCTGCCAGCCAACTTCACCACTTTCAACCAAATTCAATCTATCGGCACTCACTGTAAAATATGAAAAACACTGCCAGTCTTCTTCATTATTGAGAAGATTAATCAATTTTTATGTGTTTCGTTGTTTTAGGCAGATATATGTTTCCTTAAACATCTAAAATTAGACTTTATGAATGTAAAATTAAAGCTACACTCATCATGGAAGAGGTTTTTATGAGTCATTCTGTTATTTTACAGCTATTTATGGACCCCAGCTGCAGGAGTTTCTTTTATTTAGGGGACAAACCTCAACAGTCAGTAGTGAGAGAGAAATTACTTGAATTCAGAAAAGTCTCCAACTGTAGATCTAATCTAAACTGTGTATTGCACCCTTATAGACAATCACACTAACACTTTATTCCTTGGACAAACACACCTTAAGAGGGAGGAGGTGGAGAGTGAGAAAAGCAATATAACCAGTAACTGAGGGAGGGAGTGAGAGAAAAAATATAAACTCCGAAGCTGCAAAATAACAGCACATAAAATCAATGGTGTAGAAAGAAAAAAGATAGTACATGAAATTACTGGTGTAGGCCACTGTGATACGTTGGACCCTCTATTTCCTACGAGGGTCAAGAGAGACAGAGACAGAGAGAAAGTTGACTTCTGGAGTGGTGTGAGGTTTCTTTTTCCTTCTCCCTGCTTGTTTCTACTGTCACTGCTGTCAACAGCCGCTTTAGGTCACTGAGAGGGTACCACTCCATCTACCTGTGTTTTAGCACATCACACGCCGCACTGCACTCACCACACACACGCGCACACACACACACACACACACACACACACTGGTCGAGAAGCTGCACGGAAACAGGGATTTGTTTACGTGGATCGAGTGACCTGGCAAAGGTGGTCAATTAGAGAAAGGAAGACAGGAAGAAGGAGAGAGGAAGAGGAGGAAGAGGATGAGAGGCACAGTGGAGCCTTCCTGTGAAGAAATAAAAATGATAGGTAAATAATAGATCCTGGAGATGAATTATTCATTAAGTACATTGATGCTTTCATGCTGGAGGAGCTGAGCTTACATTCTGGGGTTCATTCATGAAAACATGTATGTGGAGGAACAATGAACGGATGGTGAGAGGATGAGGAGGAAGAGGGGGAGGAGGAGAAGGGGAGAGGGGACTGTTGCCATGTCAGGTTTCAGTTCATAAACACTCACTGACTGTCACTGATTCATTTCTTTCAGTCCACATTTTTACTGCTCCATAGCAATTTCTTCATTTATCAATTTTGTAGCTTATGTATAATTTTTAAACAAGTGTATTATGTAGCCTAATTGTTATTACAGTAGCCTCTATCAGTCTCTTTCAATATCCCCCCATTCATATCTGTTCAGTCTCTTCATTTTCTTTTTTTTTTTTTTACCTGTGATCCTGGTTCATGATTTTTTTTTGTGTAAGGTGCCAAATATATAAAAATCTCATCATGTTCTCCGACTGATATTTTAGCGTTTTTGCACAATATCTTCACAAAAGCAACAATGATTTTCATGCGTTGCTCAGAAAATGCAGAAAATTGTTGCACATGTTCAACAACATGTGGGGAGAATAAAAAGTTTGATTGTATGTGTAAAAGTCAGTCAAACTGAAACAGCTGCTTCTGGCTGCTCACATAGAAACTGGACAGGCAGGACCCTCTCTTCACACACACACACACACACACACACACACACACACACACACACACACACACACACACCCTGCTGCTGTACAGTAGACAGCTCCAGACATGCCAGGGCTGGACATGCCCAAAAGGCAGAGCCTGTTCCCTGTCACCTATCAGCTGGTGGCAGACAGCGGGATGTGTGTGTGTGTGTGTGCGTGTGTGTGAGAGAGAGTGAGTGTACTATGATGTCCATCTTTATGTCTTTGTGAGGACAGTTTTGAGTTTCAGGCCTCCAGAGTGGGAGTATTTTAGCCAATCCTTTGGTCGACATTCAGTTGTGGAGGGTGTGAGGTTAAAGATACAGGTGCAATTCCTTTTATTTATTTTTTTTGTTGGAAATTTTTCATGACCCCTGCCAGAAACGGCACTTTTGATGCTCACTGTAAGGTTGTCCTATATGAGACTAATATCATTATTCGCTATTATCACTATTATTAGTTGTTTTCATCACATGTTTATTTGTGCACAGGGGCCCCACATATATCATGAATAGGGGAGTAAGTATTGCTTTTTTGTTTTATAATTATCAGACAATAGGGATGCAAATGGATATGAATACATATTGGTACAGCTTAGGCAGAGGTCTATAAGTCTATCTCATTCCTATCACACTGTTTGACAATATAAGTGAAATTCAGTAATTAAATAAATTCTCTATTTATGCATTGGGATAAAAGAAATTTTCTTCTTGAGGAGTGTCCAATGTAACAAGACAGCAATATTAAGACATTGAAACAATATAGAAAGTCACAGAAATATGCCATAAATCTAAACCGTGATTCCAAAAATTATCAAATTTTTACAAACATGGGATTGTATTCATGTAAAAGGCTATAAAGGTAGGTTTGTATACATAAAACTGTCTCACTGGAGTGTCCTTATGGTTATGACCATACTATATAACCATCACACCTCCTCCTTCACCTTTGCTGTCTATATTATACTAATGAAGGCAAAATAAAAAATAACCTAAGAAAGAATTAGTGCCTATACTCAGGCAGGGAGGATAGAAATATTGCAAACCTTTCTAACATGGATAAGATTCTGTGTTACAGATCATCGGTGTAGCAGTCAGTAAGTCAGCTCATGGACCTTGTGTTGGGGTACTAACTTGTCACAGGGCATGCCAGGGAAGAAGACGGGAGATAAGAGAAGGCAGCTGCCTGCCCAGGACTGCTGGCACGACAGCCAGGGGCGGGGCCAAGACAGCATGGCACACGTCGTCTTCAGACACCCCCTTCCCTCCCTCTCTCCCCACAGGCTCTGACAGGCAGCACAAGAGCCCCTTGGCCCAGTGAGGGGTGGACAGCCATCTGACAACTCCCCACCTGCATGACCTTTACCATGCTTGACCCCCTGCAGGAGACAATCACCTCATAGCAAACAGCCCTGCGGGAGATGTAGACACACAGTACAGTTAGGAAGACACACAAATACACCGACATGCATCATGCACACACAGATTGGCAGAAAGTTAGATGAAGGGGCAGTTAGTCAGACTGTGACATACACACAAGGCCACGGCTGAGATTAACCATTCTAATAGGTCTGGTTGCTTTCCAAACTCAAAGGGGCTTATAGCTTCAATAACATCACAAGTTTTAATTGTATCTGCTATTGTTCAGTCACTTCCTCGATAGGGTAGCTCTGTGATGGAATCCACTGTCTTAATCTAGACCAAAAAAATAACAAAAACATTGCGTGAACTCTGGTGCATTGTGTTACTTATATGATAGATTTCTTCAGCCAGTGTGTGAGAAGCTCATACAGAGAACATTTTCTGCATATTAGTTTCTAGATACGATAATAAAATGGCAGAAACTTTTTTCAGTGATTTTATGGCTAAACAACACCAAATTATTGTGTGCAACAAAAGACAAATAAGTAACCAAAACACAGGGTATTTATATTTATTAGTTTTCACGTGTGTGGACTGAAGATTATTTGACATCTTTGTAAAAAGAAAAAATCTCTTTTTGAAATCAAGATATCAGGGAATTAAGTTGTTTTCATGTTATTTTTGATTACATTTTTTTGTTAACGTTCCAATTTTTACACTGTAAATGAGGATGCCAGTGATGACAAATTGGTAGGAAAAATACATAATGGGTTTTGTTACTAAGTACAAAGTATTTTGGGGAGATTAAACTAACAAAATAATTTCTCTACAGTTTTAGACATCATCAGGACAAAGTGGGCAATTCATAATTATCATTATTGTAATTATTGTTGTTGTTGTTGTTAGCAGTAGTAGTAGTAGTAATAGTAGTAGTAGTAGCGGCAGCAGCTGCAGCAGTTGTATTACTGGTACTTTAAGAAAAGTGCGTCATGTTGTCGGTGTCACGTCATCAACGAGCGACATGGCGGCTTGATTCGGAAAACAAACGTGAAACGTTGGTTTCAATGTTAATACTGCGAAGTGAGTACATCGTGACTTGTACTAAATTACCAGTAAATGAAGCATGTGATATTGGTATTAAACGTTGTTAGCAAAGTCTATGTAATGACTCTTAAAGTCATTTTAAACCGGTTTACGGATATAACGCCACTCAAACTGTCTGTTGAAGCTAAGGCTACCATCTTCAGCTCTCCAGTCCACTTTGTGACGGCAACAAATCTAAGGATTACATACATCATACTAACATGTGTGTTTTTTTTATTATTTTTTATTATTAATTTGCTAGGTTACTACTTTTGGACCACAGAGCTCCCCTCTGCTTTGCGGTAACACCGTGCTTCTGTTCAGTTCAGCCGCTAATGGATCCATTATTTAGACGAAGACTCCCTCCGTCAGTGCGGAGTCTTCTGACGGACATCGGTCCAAAGGAGGAGTGGACAGTCACAGAGCCAGAAGCAGTAACCAGAGATGGGATTCTGCTCCCGTCCAGAGGAGCTGCGTCTGGGCAAGAGGAGTTTCTCACACCAGTCAGGACAAAAGATGGGGGGGCTACAGAGGATGGGAGTAACACCAGGAGGACTGCAGTCTGCATGCTGTGTAAATGTAAACCGTCTTGTTACACCTGTCCCCGGTGTAACCTCCAGTATTGTGGCTTGGCGTGCTACCAGAGTCCAGATCACCTTGTGTGCTCTGAAGCATTTTACAAGGAGTCTGTTCTTCAGGAGCTGAAGGAAATGGGAAAAACAGAAACTGATGGAAGAAAGAAAATGCAGGAGATTCTTGTGGGACTCAGAAAAAATGCAGAAAGGACACAAGGCGGGATGGAAAGTTTGTTAAAAGAAGCAGGTGTTGTGCAAGATGACGAAGGTGATGTAGCGGTAACAGAGAAAGTGCAGGTTGCGGAGCTCCTGTCCACGTTAGCAGAGTTTCAACAATCTGGAGAAGGGAGTGAAACAGAGATTGAAGCTATTTTGGGAAAACTTCAGGAGATTGGAGGAAGGGAGCTGCTACCTGAAGAAACTGATGAGGATGCTGAAAGTAGAGAAGGGGAGCTGGACCTGGCTGATCGCCTCTCAGGGCTGGATATTGACAAACTTTCTGAAGAAGAGTTGTGGGAACTTCTCGATGGCAAAGAAAAAGAGATGTTTGTGGGTCTGGTGAAGGGTGGGGCTCTTGGTGGGCTGGTTCCCTTGTGGAAGCCGTGGTGGGAAGAGCATGAGGAGGGAGGCAGAGAACTAGTGGAGATGCTTGAGGAAGAAACGACCAAATTGAAGAAACAAACTTCACCAACTGTGTTTGAACAGGATGTTGATAGTGGAGTCAAGACATTACATGAAGTCATTCAAAAACAGGGTAAATCAGCCACAAAGTTGAAAAACATTAAAGGGGGAAACAGAAAGGAGACAAGCAAGAGTAAAGAATATCCAGCAGTCCAAGGTGTTCCCCAAATTTCTGCAAAAATTCCAAAGTTGAGTTCCCTATGTGCAAATCCATCTCCTCTGGTTTGCTATGGTGTAGTCAATGTACTTTTTGGCTACGCCTTTACCCTGTGCCTGTTTAATGGTGACACTGATTCACTGATATTTGAGTTCTGTGACATGATGCTTAATCTGTCTGAAGCACTGAACTCGAGCAGGGTGTTCAACTCAGTTCAAGAAGCCTTAGACTGTGGAGAAACTCTCATTTTGAGTGGAGGTTACCTTGACAAGGAGGACCCTCATGCCCCAGTGAGGGCCATGGAGGCTGTGGCTCACATCATGACCGGCAGAAACAGAAAGGATGCTACAGGATACTGCCTGGCAGCCTTGAGTCAGCTCCGCTCAGTGCTCTCCCAGGCCAGAACAGCCCTGTCTAAAGATGGAGAGGAGGGGGCAAAGAGACAGAGGTGCTTCCTGGCAAGCAAGAAGTGTGAATTCTTTCAAGCCTGGGCATTGGATTATGCACAACAGATTCCTAAGCTGGCTGTTGAGTTGTGGAGCGAACACAGTAAAAGAGAGACTGCGAGGATGATGATGAAAAAATCAAAGAGTGTAGTTGAGGAGAATTTGAAGAAAGAGAAGAAAAAAGGGAAATTGATTGAGGAACTGTGCTGACAAGGTTTGTCATAAGTGTGGGGATGTTTATAAAAGTTCATGCTGTAATAAAATACATGAAAACCTGAATTATTGTCTATTACTGTGAAATTCAACCACTAAACCGTTCTTGATGACACTTTTTTTTCCCCCCAAAAAAAACCCCATATGTTATTGATCGGCCATACAAAAGGTTTAATATTATAATTAATTAATATTTCCTTTTTATTAATTGATTAATTGCATTAAATACTGGATTTTTACATTAGAAGTTTTAACAACTATAAACAGAACAAGATTTTGAAACAAGCAAGAATAATAAATAAATAATGATAGTAATTGATGAATGGGCATCAAATAGTGTTTGTCTGTGTGGATACTGATATTGAACCTGGTGATGTGACTATAGAATGTTAAGATGGAAGTTAGGACTTGTTTGTGCTTTAGTTTCAAATGGTTAATTCTACATAAATTACATGGTGGGGTGCACTATGAATAAAGTTTGACCTCTTGAAACTGTTTTGCATAATTCACCAGCTATAAAAATGATTAGAAAATAGCGTAAGACGACAAAGGAGAATGATTGGGATGTTGTTTGTGTTTTGTTTTCATTCTCCTTTGTCGTGAATAACTGTACATATGATTTTTCATTGCTCTTGTGTGGTACCACAGGTAATTGAGGACTCCCTTGTTTGTTTATGTACTTACTGTGAACTAATAGATAACTCCTGTGGGGCCATTATTCTGTACAAAGTATATATTTGCTTTCATGTTGAAATTTAAAAAAAATTATTTGGATTTAAAAAA
>OOFC01022996.1:13048-23725 GCA_900323345.1 Pseudochromis fuscus
ATTTAAAAAAAAAAAGAAAATAGCGTAAGACAAAAGTAAAAAAAAAAAAAACCCAAACAAACCCAAAAACCCATAAATAAAGAATTAATTTTACACTATGATATAAATTATACCTTCGCTGTGAAACCATAAATAATTGTGCTGAGCAACTGTCGGTGTTCTCGCGATACTTTCTCTGACAAGTCACGTGGTGCGGATGTTCCTCCATGCTGCGACAGAAAACATGGCTGCGCTCTTGAGATCGGCTCGGTTACTTAAGTTTTCGCCTTCGGGTTTGCTTCAGACTACATGGATCAAAAGAACCGGGTCGTCTCTTAGCCGGCTGTACAGCGGAGCTCTCGGCGGCCGAAGGACCGGGGGTTGTTACCGACAGATCAGCCCTATTTCTGAAAATACGTCAAGGTATGAGCCAGTTGGCTAGCTGATGTAGCGGTGATCCACGCGTGTTGCATGAAGCAGGGATGTCATTGAGGCTCAATGACAGTCAAAGACACACATGTTTACATGAATATAAACTTAAGTATTAAACCTGATTACATTATGTTAGAATAACTGATTTGTAGCTTAAAGAGTTTGCTGTTTAAACATGCCTCCCGATTTATACAAGGTGATGGCGAGATATTGTGTAACAGAGTGATAGTCACATCTTTGTTATATGAATAACCTTATTACAGTAACTGAGTTCTAATCGTTATGTATCTGTTAGCAATCAGTGCTATGTTTCTGTGTTTGTTCTTAAACGTATTACTGTGATTCATGATGAAACCATAACTGAGGTTCATGATTTCATCATGAATTATTAGTGAAACTCCGGTTGATTTGTAAATGACGGCTTAGAGCCATGGATACTTAAGTGGGACAAATTTACCTAGAGGTCACAGCACTTTCCAAAACTACAAACAGCCTTTAAGCAGGCGGTTCACACATAGATGTTACTATTTGTGCTTTTGACAAAATGTCTGTTCTTGTGCACTAAATAAGTATTTTCTCTCTCACGTGCACCCACATTGAAATTGTACTCATGTTACTATGTTCGTCCTTTCTCTACTTTTTTGAGTCATCTTGTTTATGGTTTTGTATCCATTTCTAAAACGACTTCCCTCCATCTCTGTCCTCCTCTCCCCTACTGCTGTTGTAATCCTCCAAAGTCTTGTGTCACCTTATGTGTTGGGCTGTGTGCGAAACCTTGCTGTGGTCACAGACCAGAAGGAGAACGATGGCGGTGTGGTGTTGTCCAGGCAGAAGCAGCAATTTGATTGGGCCCTAGATAAGCTGGACAAGTCTGTGAAGAGGACCGGTCGGATTACGAAGACCCTGCTGCTCCAAGTATTCCATGATCTCTGCAGGACAGGTGGGCAAACTGAACAAGGAAGACAGTGGACAGACAAAAGCAGCAATCTAGTGGCATCTTAACCAAAGTTTTGCTGAATGCATATGACCAGTGCTTTGTATTATGAGTGGATGCATTTGTTATATTCATATGGTTTCTACCTGCCTTGTAGGTTTTCCCAGCGGTAGCCAGGCCTTGTTGCTGCTGCGCAGCTGCGGGTCCCTGTTGCCTGAGGTGCTTCCAGAGAAACGAACTGAGCTGGTACATCATATTTGGGACAAGCTGCAAGAGCTGGGTAAGAGGCTACGCCAATGACAACAGCCTAACTATCATATTATCTAAAGTACTGAAGTTGTTGGGGGCTAAAAGTAAGGGTTTTAGTATCATCCTGGAGTTGATCTTATGCTACAGGGATTATAAATCACAGATTATAAATCATAATTGTTTTGTAGTAGATATTTTAATTTCTGTGCATTGTCCTCCTCAGGTGTACAGTATGATGTCAGTCACTACAATGCCTTACTGAAGGTTTATCTGCAGAATAACTTCAACTTCTCCCCCACTGACTTCCTGGCCAAGATGGAGACAGCTCAAAGGCCGCCTAACAAAGTAAGTAGTACTGCAGTGCAGGGCTCAAAGAAACTGCAAGAAATGCACGATTAGATCTCAATTTGCGTGATTCCTTCAACCGGGGGTTGAACAAAACTGAACAAAGACAGATTTCTATAAAGATTCAGTATTTCCAGTACATTTAATTCATTTCAGCTCTGTTTGATTTGGTTTTATTGTTGTGCACAGGTTACCTACCAGAGACTCATCGCAGCCTACTGCGAAAAAGGAGATATTGAAGGAGCCAGGTGAGCTCATTCTCTGTTGTGATCCATAACTATTCAGTGAGAGCATCAGTGACTGCTCTGATGTCTCCTTAGTGGTTAAGTGGCCCTTAGTGGCTGCATTTAATTACATCTGTGTGATTTGAGATGTCTGTATCTCCAGTTGAATCTCTGAAGTTTCAAAATACAAAAAGGGTGAATGGATTTTAGTTTTTAATTTACAGAAACCTACTGGACCAACTTTTTATTTATTTATTTGTTCATTTAATTATTTATTTATTCATTATAGGAAATTATATATATATTTTTTTACTGTTTCCTCTGTTGGATTTACAGTTCCTCAAAAATGCACCCATTATGCCATCCTCCTCTTCTTTTCTCAGCACTATATTGGGCTTCATGAAGAGTAAAGACTTACCCATCACTGAAACTGTGTTCAGCTCCTTGGTGACAGGCCATGCTCGAGCAGGGTGAGCATGATGGTTTTTGTTCGTTTTAATATACATAACATTAATTATGTTATTATTGGAGCCCTTTGATTTAAAACAAGCTGTGACCTTCATCATTGCACAGTGACATGGAGAGTGCGAAAAACATCATGTCTGTGATGCGAACAGCGGGAATGGAACCAGTACCTGACAATTATGTATCACTGCTTTGTGCGTATGCTGAGAAGGGAGACCTGGATAGTATAAACAAGGTCTGTGTGTTAATTCAGTTATTTGTTAAGACGATGTTGATGCACAGTTCATACTTGTGTGTATTTGTATCAAGTCAATAGTTGTCTTTTAATGACTCTCACTCCAGCCTGTTTCTCCCTATCACCCCCATATTCTTGCTCCTTACTCTGAGCAATATGTCCCCCTGCTTCTCATTTCACGCTCTCTTTTTCAGACTTTTGAGGAAGCAGAGCATGCAGACTGCAGGCTTGTGGACAGGGACATCATGCAGGTCATCTTCGCTCTGGCCAAGGCTGGACACCAGCAGCATGCCCCACAATTGATTGAACGCTTGAGGACAGAGAGAGCCTTTATTCCAGGTATGCACGCAGACTCGCACAATTATTGTGTTTGTCCAGATCACTCACTGAAATCTACAGCAACCAGTGTAAAATCAGTTAAACAGTGCTGCTTAGTGCATTTCAAAAATAACTTTCTACACATTAAGTCTTGTGTCACTTAAAGATTATAAAAGATAAGAAGTTGTTCTACAAATTGTACTTCCACAGGTGTGTCTTTTTACTTAATTTTAACTGTTTTGCAGATACTTTGTCACTTTGAGTCATTTTATACTGGAGTTTGAAACAGCTTTGGCTGTTACACATTGATTAGTACTCAAATAGTTGTGTGCTTGAGGAATCATGCATTACATAGTAAAGAGCAATGTAGAACTGGAAACATTTTTTGTATTCATGCATGCTTTGTAAACTCTCAGGACTCTTGTTATATTCCTTTACTGTCTATAAAAAGGACAAAATGCTAAAAGACTGCTACTAAAGAAATTTTATTTTTGTTCTTTTCCTAGATACCATGAACTTGTGTCTGAACCTGATCACACATGGCAAGGACGAGACAGCTTTCAAAGTCATGAAGATTTTAGGGTTTCCACAGGCTGAAGGCGCCAATAACACCGATGTGGGCAACTTCTTCCTCAGACATTGCATCAACATGGACATGGTACACTGTGAAAAACCATTCAATGCTATCTTAATCTCTGATTCCTAAAGTGGTGTAGAGGTGCTCGTTAGCTGACATTTGTTTTCACCAGGCTCAGATTCAGTGTGTATGTTGAGTTATTTTTCATGTTTAAATGTAATCCCTACATGTTTGTGCACTGCAGTCGCCGGAGAAGATCGTCAGCTACTGCAACAAGCTCCAGGAGGAAAATATGCACAGTGCACCACACAGCTTTGCTCTGTTCTGTGCACTGCAAGCTAACAAAACTGGTAATGCACATTCTTTCCTTCACAATCAACACACATGCACAGATCTTTTTGAATTGGTAAATTGTTGACAAATTTATTAAGTTACTGCAGTAATGGGAACCTGCAAAAGTCCTTTAACTGTCCTTTAATTAGTATTTTGTCTTGTTTTTTTTTTTGTAGAAACCTCTTTAGAGCTGATGAAGTTGATGAAGGAGCAAGACTTCCCACTAAGGGCTCACTACTTCTGGCCCCTCTTCACCTATCACACAAAACAAAATAATGTCCCTGGTACAAACACACACACACACACACACACACACACACACACACACACACTTGTACTTGTACTGTTTTTAGGTTCCTTACTTTATTTTACCCCTTACTCTAAAATGATTAAGTGAAGACCAGTAAAACTCGCACAGGGACTAAACCAAACTATATTGTTTTTAGTCTGGTTTTAAGGGCTGACTTCTTATATACTTGTACTCTGTGCTTCTTAAGTCGTCCCTTGAAAGACCAAAAGTTTGAAAGTCCAGTGGATCTTTGTGGTAATTTGTTGCTGAAGAAGCTTATAGTTGTAGCCACTTGGTGCTGTAGAGAGGAGAAAAAAACCCCTATCAGCTGCATCCAATCTGAAACTTTTGCAGGTTTATCGGTGAGGATGATATTAGCAGTTTTCGAGCATGTGCATTTTTTGTGGTGTAGAGGGGATTATGACTTCCTCTGTACCAGAAAGAGCTTTTAAAGGAGAGTTTCGCTCAAATATTAATGACCCTCAGAGTGGTCCAACTGGGACAGATTTCACTGGGCTGGGGCAGTCAAGGGCAAAGAGGTCTGATCCCTGCGTGAGAGAGCTGGAGCGAGAAGAGATGAAATAAACACATACATGAACACTTACTCACAAGTACACACACAGGTCTCTCTGGAGAGCTCTTGGAATAGATCACAAATTTTAGAAGACGTTCCCAACGTCCCCTGTCCCCTGGTCCAAAAAGACGCTTTGACTTTTGGAAAGTGCGCTCAGACATGAAGGCCACATTTTAAAAAATTAAAAAAGAAATGAAAAATAATCTTTTTGCTGATTTCTAAAGACTTGTTCCTAGTAGCCCCCTGGTTGCACATCTGCAGTAATCAAATTAACTTTTTTTCTCCTTTATAGACCCACATTTTTTTTGCAAGAATCGTGATACAGTTTAGTTTTATTCATTTTAGGAACATTAATGTTAATTTCCAACAGTAGAACAGGAATTGAAGCACAAACAGCTGATGCTGCATCAACTGTGTAGACGCTGGTAAAGGAAGAAAGTAGTGCACAGTATGTATAGATGACTGATCTGGTGACCTTTGCCCCATAACGGGGGCTCCTAAGCTCCCTTGTTAGGGACACCGGGGGGGGGGGTTCAGTAGCCTTAAGCCATCTCCCTTGCACATGCATACCCCACATACATGGATGCACATACAGGCCTGAGGCAGATGGGGTCAGAGGTCAGTTTGCTTCAGTGGATTTCTTCAAATCTTTTGTCAAACTGATCTTGTTTCTCAGCCTAGATCATCTCATGTCTCCTTTTTGACTTTCTACACAAGAAGAGATGGGTAACCGTTTTTCCCAACACGGAGCTCTCCTGTGCAGAATCCTGGAAATTTAAAATCAGTGATGGATGCGGGAACCTCATGAAGCAGCGTGTTATATATAGTGGAGCAGTTGTTGTTTTCAACCAGCAGTGACATGTGACAGAAAAAAGTAATGACTGGAAGCATTAAATCACACAGATAATATAACAAGACATGGATTTTTTTACGACAATAGAGAACAGTGTCGTTACTGGAAAATAATACGTAAACTGCATATTTTATGCTGCTGCAAAATCTTACAGTACAAATCTCATATTATAGACTATTTAGAAATGGACGTAGCAAGGGGGTCTCAAAAATGAGGCCAATGCAGAAGTGCAAAAAGGTGTAATACCCCCGAAAGCCAGTAGATGCTGGCTCCAAAGTACTTTAATTGACGTCAAATCAAAAATCATTTTCAATCGAGTAATACCCAATCAATACATTTTATCCACAAGTCATTCTGATGTCATTAACT
Source organism: Pseudochromis fuscus (assembly GCA_900323345.1). Lineage (NCBI taxonomy): Eukaryota > Metazoa > Chordata > Actinopteri > Pseudochromidae > Pseudochromis > Pseudochromis fuscus. The sequence continues at coordinate 19,225 of OOFC01022996.1, forward strand.
AAAGTCAACTTCTCTTATTAGTGATCTGATGGTTCATCTGAAAAAAATGAATCATTAAGTAGATATTACGCAGCTAAGGGTCAGACCCACCTTCTCTCTTCTCCCTTCATATCCAAATATGGTCACTTGTGGCTCCAAACAACCAACATTTGGGCGTTCAAGTGGGTGATCTCCACAATACAACGGGTGACATTTTAGCTTTGTCCATTCTGTATACAGTCTGTGATGAGGACAGTGTGATAAGCTTTAAAAGTGTTTCCTAACCTTTTTAGACCATGCACCACCTTCAACTTCCTGACCTAGCCGATGCACTACCAACCCCCCCACCTCTCCTTTGTGGCTCTCTCCAGCACAGCTCTCTGTTTCTCTTGTCTCCAGTTCTTCAGTTCTGATATTAACTTTTGATTTCACACCTCACAATTTCCTTGTTTTTGACCAATTCTGCATAGATTACCCTCTTCACACTGTGCACCATCAGTGGTGTACACAGGTTGGGAATCACTGAGCTATAACATGAAACAGATTTAATTTTAAAATGTTGCAAAGACTTTCAAAAAAGTACTTTGGATTGACAAATGATTTTAAGTTTTTGTTGGTGTAATTTAAACCATGTTCTCTCCTCAGCAGCTGAAGCTTTTGACAGGTGCAATTTCTGTGTTGAATCTGCATTCACTGGAACACAGTTTATTTTCACAGGGCTCTTTACTTTCTTTGGGCACTCGCCTGAAATTCAGTGGAAAACTGGTATTGATGTCTTGAGGTTTTTCTTCTCCATTTGCCTCTTTAGACAGTTTAATGGCTCAGCAGATGCAGTTTATGGGAATCTTTCTTTCCCTAAATCTCCACTGCTGAAGGAAATCATTATTTTCTTTCTCTTGGTTTTTTTATTTTGTTAGAGATGAGCTTGTGGAGGGAAATCGTCTCAGTGACAGATAGCCGGCATTTGGAGTCTCGTCAGAATTCACAACTCATTAGTGAATGTACGCTGTCAAACGTGTTCAGCAGCAGCTTGGTTTTTAAGTGCTTTATTTATGCTGAGCTCTGCCTCTCTCTTTGGGGTTTTTTAGAGCGATTAATAAATGATGTATTTTTCTCCTGTCAGCAAATTGACAGCATTTGAGCTGGCAGGGAGGAGAAACTGGTCAGACCAGCAGCGGCCATGCTGGAGATTGACTTCTCCGTGCGGTCGAGACAGATCCTCAGTTTGAACCATGAGATGTCTCAGCGCCTGGCTTGGCAGCGTGAAGGATAGAGGACCAGACATGAGTTTAAACATGCACAACCACACACACACACACGTGGACCAGACTTTGGCTTAAAGTTGCTAACCGCACAAACACATCAGACAGCGTCCATTTAGGTATCACGGTGCAGAAAGCAGGAAGGAAGGAAAGTGGAGAAACTTCTCTCTCTCTCTCTCTCTCTCTCTCTCTCTCTCTCACACTCGCTTGTTTCCAATGGTGTTAGCCTTAACCCTCATGAATGATGCAGCCTCTCCCCCTCCTTTCTCGCTGCTGGTCTCACACTCATTGGCTGTAGGAGGTGTGTGTGTGAGTGTGTCTGTGTGTGTGTTAGGGGGGCTTTCGGGGGCCAGTGCAGGTGATGTGACTGATGCAGAGTGACTTGATTTCATGTAAATGCAAGCGCTCTGAGGGAATTCACTTTGGATTACGCGCCCCACTGTGCACGGCCCATGAAATATTAAGCGCCGTGTCACTTTTTGTCCACAGGTGTCACTAGCGGGCAGAGAGGCCAGAGCCGTGGTATTGGAGGGGAGGGATGGGGGAGAAATAAGAGGAGGGGAGTAGAAAGAAGAAAAAAGTCCCTTTACATTTTGATGAGGTGTGGATTTGGCGGGTTTAGAGAAAGCATATGCTTGGCCGTACTTGCCACCTGCCGCCAGCTAGTCAATGCTTGTCAGTCCTCGCCACACAACGCGCTCTTATCACTTCTGACACGGTGGAGCAGGAGAAAGGAGGGTGAGGGAAAGGGAGTGTTTGTGGCCTTGTGTGTTTTGGGTGATGAGGGTTATATTAAGCCCCTCCCCCTCCTTACCTACCCTCATTTTCAAAGCTTTCTTTAATGCAGCCCATCCTGTTCCCAACCCTTTCAGACCACCTTAAACTTTATTCTGAGTTAATTTGTAGGATGAATTCACCTTGATTTAAAAGAATAAAATAAAAGAGAGGAAGAAATCTCTTACCACTGTGTTTTCAAGCCGTCAGTGCCTCGCAGCAAACAAAGTCCACCTTTAGAGAGTCATAGACACGGAGAGATGGAGAGACAGATGGTGTGGGAGGAGAAAGAAAAGGGGATGTGACAGGTACTCATGTCCAAGGACGGGAGGAGATGACAGCGACCGGTTCCCTCCACTCCTCTTTTCCTCTGTTTTCTCCGTCCTCACTTCTCGTCTGTGACAGTTAACCTGAAGACATGAATCTGATGATGATATCTTGTGACCACTGCCATGCTTAACTCACTGCTTTGATACTTCTTGCCCGGATGGTATGTCAGGCTTTATGCTGACCAACCTGGAGAGGTCTCTACTCTTCTCAGTTCTCCTCTGTGCCGAATCTTTATTTAAATTGTTGAGACAGGGGAAGTAGGCAGAAAGGGGTTATACACATGTGAGGATTAAGGAGTGGGAAGATGGAAAGACCCAGAGGGAGAGTGGTACAAATGATGATACCATTTTACTTTGTGTTGCATCCTCACTGTTCAACTCTCATTTGATCTCAACTTGGTGTAATTCTTAATCTTTCCAGTTAGTGTCGAGACTCATTTCCCTCATCTCTTGGGTAATACCCTATTTCTCAAAAAACATATAGATCTGTTGAGTAGTTTTTCTGTAATGATGCAAACAAATAAACAACCGAACAAACCAACGCAAGCAAAAACATAACTCCAGTATTTCATCTTTTTCTTTATGGTTTTTCATTTTTAACTTTCTGTAAGTTTGCCAGACGACCAGTAAATCCAGAAATTTCATTGGTTAATGAGCCGGACCTAGAAATACCAAAGCGCCTAACACAGCTGCTAATGCTAATTTGTGAGCCTCAAAGATGCTCATTGAAGCTAGCTGTTTCCATATCTCCAGCCTTTGAAACTAAGCTAGCACCTGGCTGCTAGCTAGAGTAACCACTCACAGGCAAACTGGTGTAGTTTATTACTGCTTAGCTAAGACAAGGACATTTACTTTGCCTCAAGCCTGTAAATAAAAGGAGTGCAAACTTGGCAAAAACAGCCCAGAGTTCAAAGGGTTAAAAGCTCAAGTCAAGACTTGACTAGCAAAAAAAACCCCAACAACACACAAAACATGCTTGTTGGACAAAAAGTGCTGATGATCATGAAAGCTCGTGTGCGGAAGCCGGAAAACACGTGAGGCCAACGCCAGCTTATGCATTTATACCTCCAGCTCTCCATTCATTTGTTTTCTGTCTGTCTGGCTCACCGTGAAATTGATTATGGATTATTCAGGAGGAAGGCAGGTGCTCCCTCTCTTTCTTTCATAAAAAAGGGTTGGATGAAAGCGATTAGGGGTAAGAATGGGCGGCAGGGCGGATGGATCCTCCATTGAGAAGGAAGAAGATCGCCTGTTTACTTTTTCTTGAAAGCAGGGTAGATGGATAGTGAGAGGCCCAGATGAATGAGTGATATGGAGAGAGGGGATGGACGGATGGAGTGGTTCAGGTAGCTCTACCTGGGATAATGCAGCCCAGCCGCAGGTTTTAATGGCGTATAAAAGCCTGGTGCTCATGTTTTATTCACCTGAAAAGAGAGAGACTGCCAGGTGAACACATACATCCCAAGAGGATGCAGAAGTACAGAGATATGTGTGTGTGTGTGTGTATGTGTGTGTTTTAGATCCTGAGTGGAGTGTAAATACACACAGCGTCTTGAGGTGTGTCAACTCAAGGAAGCACTTTAGGGTAGTTTGCTGATGTCCGCATGGGAACAAGGTGTATTGGTGGACTGGATGTGCTCCTATAGCATATAGTATGAAAGCGTGGATATTTCTGTTCTACTGCTAAATGCAAACACACATATACACACACGGGGGCCATGTGTATGTGCTCATTTAGGCCAGTATCCTACGTGGCCACGCTTGCAGACAAATGCAAAGTGCTGCAGTGCTGCCTCGGTACGTGCACACAGACACTCGCAGGCATGTGGACAGTGAGTGTGCGAATGGCTGTTCCATATGCATGTGGCTGTTTCGGCCTCCTTCCCCCCGGGGCGGGACCCCAGGGGTCTGCTGGAGAAACAGGGTGATGGTGCAAGAGTCCACTTCAGGCCGAGTGCATGTTTATGTAGAGATATCCACCAGTTCAAGGTTAAGAGGGAAACCAGCCATTAGCATTGTGTGTATGTGTGTGTGTATGTGTTTACACAGCTTCAGGCCTGTACATGAGAGTGAGTGTATCTGACTGAACTAAGAGATGAAACAGTTGTTCCACCCAAACTGTTGTTTTCCCCCAAAGTAAAAGATGAACACACACAA
>OOFC01022996.1:23745-41521 GCA_900323345.1 Pseudochromis fuscus
GATAATGACATTTTGTTCCTCCTTGTTATTGATCTGGTGTGTGTGTGTGTGTGTGTGTGTGTGTGTGTGTTTACACAGCTTCAGGCCTGTACATGAGAGTGAGTGTATCTGACTGAACTAAGAGATGAAACAGTTGTTCCACCCAAACTGTTGTTTTCCCCCAAAGTAAAAGATGAACACACACAAAATCACAGTCGCATCTTCTTGTTTTGACTGTTGATCGACATCAAACAAATATCCCTGCTTACCTCCGCTGACGAGATTCTGTGTTTGCCTGCGTGTGTCTCTTAGCAACATCCCTGAAAAAGTGCTAAACAGATCGTGATGAATTGTGTTTGAGAGATGGGAACAAGTTATTACACTTCGGGCGAGATCAGAGGATGTGATCCTAAAAAAAACATCTACACACTTGCAGCATGGTGATGTCTTGTGTTTGGTGCATATCAGGTTTAATTTGTGGACACAATAGATCAAAGAACGCCTTGGTGGAGGTTTGTGCTTTCTGACTCCTTTCTAGTTACGTCTGTTCCTACAAAAACACCAATTTATTGAACTTCATTTTAAAGACAACTAATAGCCAGTTTAGATAACTGAATAATCAGATGTAATTTATCATTAATACAAGTGAAAATAGGAAGTCTTCTAAAAATGTGTGATTTCTGCTTTTCTCTGTTTCATCATATTGTAATTGAATGTCTTTAAGTTTGGGATTATTAATTTAAAGACTTCAAAGTGGATTCTGCAAAACTATGACTATGACTTCACAACAAGTGTAACTGTATCACTTTCTGTGTGTTGTAGCTTTGCTGAAGGTGGCGAAGGGCATGCAAGACCTCGATGTGCCCAGCACTCTTGAGACTTTATGCACTCAAACCCTGCGTTTCTTTCCCAACATCGAGACCGCTCTGAAGGCCTTCAAGGTAATGTGTGTGTGTGTGTGTGTCTGTTTGTGTGTTCATTAAAAAAGAAAAAAAGTTTGTGCTGACATAAAGGAGACTTTTCTGTGTTCAGGATGCCGGCATCTCCCTGAATTCTGAGGAACGTTTGTTCACAGAGTTTTGGTTCTTGGCTTTAAATGACCTGAGCAAGCTGTACACCCGACGTAAGCGCACACACACACATACATTAACATTCACACTTTAACACAGTCCAAAGACTCTCCACAGCATCTTGAGCACCCATCATCATAAAAATCGCTGCCTCGCCTGCGGGCTAATTGGCCCAGCGTTAACACACATACACATACATACATTTGCCCACTTACTCCTCTGTGCTCATCAGGCCTTTTAGGAGATTAGTCTGTGTGAATATGTAAAAAGCGAGAACGAGAGGCGCCTCAACTGGCAGAGGGACGGGATAGAGAAGGCTGTTCAATAATGGATGACTCTTTCGGGTTTTCTGTCTTTCATGTCCTTTTAGTCTCAAACATCCACCGCTCATTTTCACATACGTCACTCTGTTTCCTCTTTATGTATTTCGCAGCGTCCCCTGTGAATTTTTTTTTCCACCTCACGTGAAGAAAGTTTTCAGTGTTCATTTCTCCTCGCAAATGTGAATATGCAATATTAATTTGCTTGGTTATACTTTTGATTTATATAGTCAAATGTAACCATCTCCACACACTGGATTCCTGCTTTAGTGCAGGGTCATAAATCAAGTAATTTGCTGGGAATTAATAAAAATTAATAGTGCTGGAAAATTAGAAATAGTAGAAGCAGAACCAGTAGAGCTGTAAAAAGTAGAAATGGAGGAAGTGGCAGGAAAAGAAGAAACAGGAGAAAAGGTGGAAAAGTAGAAACAGACACAGAAGTAATAGAGCAAAAAAATGAAAAAGTAGAAATAGTATCAAGTAGGAGCAGTAGAAAAAACAGAAATATGGAAAAAGTAAGAAGTAGTAGACGCACTAGAAAAGTAGAAAATGTAGATACAGTAAAAAAGGAGAAGTAGTAGAAATATTAATTGCTGCTTTCTAAGCTTGAATTTATTTGATATCATTGTAAACTGAACACTTGTGGACTTTTGATCACACAAAGCAATTTCAAGATTAAACCCTGGACATGAAGGGCATTTTCATTACTATCTTTAAAATTGTATTGATTAAATTGATATTTAAGAAATCAAAATAACCTCTGCAAGTATTTATTTTTCTTTTCATTCCTGTTTGACAAAGTCAGGATGAGGAGGTGAATGACATGGGTGGAGCTCTTCCTCAAAACTAACCTAGTAATATGTTTTTGAGCTTAGCTTGGATTGGCAACAGTGTGTATTTCATGTGAAACCACATGTAATCACCGTCGTCCTGTCTCCTTTTATTTCCCAGTGTCCGATCCCACAGTCAGCTCGCTGGATTTCAAACTTTTCTGCAACACCCTCATTGCAGGCTTCAAAAGGTGAGTCAATTAGCCCGTCGTCTGTTTACATCTTCACATCTCCTTCATCATTTTATATTCCATATTTCTCCATATTTTGCCCCCAAACTCCTGACTGTCGCTTTAGGGAGGCCTGTAGCACTATGGAGGTCACTGCGGCATATGCTATGAATATGACATGTGCAGCCTATCACACCATCTACAGCATGTGTGTGTGGGCGTGCGTGTTCGTGTGTGTGTGTGGGCAGCTGCAGGGAAAAACACTGCATCTGCACTACACACAGAAATACACGAGCGCCTCATGCATATGGAGGCCGTTGTCCCTCAGCTCTCGCCCCCAAAGCACCGTGGGAGATATGTAAATTAGCAGATGCCCACCACTGCCCCTCGTACCCAAAAACCCTGGCACTGGTTGCAATCTCTCTCACACTCTGAGAGAGACACACACACGGACACACACACACAGAGGTAGCCTTAGGACCAGAGTCTGACCCTCGGGCTTTTGTTGAGGGGGTGTTTATGAATATTTACAGTTTAGCACTACACACCCACACAAAAACACTCCGGCCCCCTGAGCCAAGCTGGAGGTGAGTCAAAGAGAAAAGTGCTGACTTGTCTGCAGGGACCAAAGTTATTTTCCTCCACCAAAACCCCCCCCCCCCCAAAAAAAACCCACTCAGTTGAGTTTAACTTTGAGGTTTCGGTCACTATCTTTGTTGTTGCGTTAACTCACTGGATGCTAATAATTTAAGTAAATTAATTGATAAAATAAAGACTGTAATTTAGGTTATTATTTAGAGTGGAATATATTCTGTCCTTTTTGTTTTTCTGTAGTTTATACACATTTCAGTGAAAAGTTGTGTAGTAACTAATGTAGATTCATTGATTTTTTTTCTTTTTTTGGGGGTGGGGAGGTCCATTTATGTGTATTTAACTGGATAGTTTAAGTCAGAGTATCAACTAATTGTTTTTGTGGCTGTATCCGCTTCCTCTCCCTCTCCTCCATTTGCTTTGCTCTCATTGCATTAGAGCACACACACACACACCCACACACACTGCTCTGACGGTTAGGTTGCCTGACAGGGTCATAATTGGGCTTGTCACTTGGGGAGTGTGCATGTGTGTGTTTGCGAGCACCGTGTCGTTGCAATGCGGGACCTGCCCCTGTCAAAGACAAGGTCAGGGGATAATTTAATCATTAAAGACCTCTTCTTCTCTGCTCTCATCTTCCCCCCGCTCCCCCTCCGCCCCTCTCTCCTCTTCTCCACCAACTAGCTGACAACGCCAGAAATGTCACACATTGTCATCATTTAGACCGTGTGTGTGTGTGTGACTTTGTGTTGCAGTGTGTCTTTTGTGGATTCCTGGGCTTTTGTACTGCCGTCTCTCCTCATGTACTGTGGGATTGAGAGTGTCAAACCGGAAAATCCGTTGTGCTTTCTTGTGTGTTGTATTGTAGTACACTGTCAATTCAGTAGCTATGGCAACATGACAGTGTCCATGTCAGACATCCTATTACATATGTTCTACAGAAAACACCACATTAAGTGTGTGTGATCTAAATTCATTCATCTCACAGCAATCAGAATAAAATGCGCAGAGAACTGGATGTTTCAAACTGTGGGGAAAAAACAGAAAATGTTATAAAAAATGTTTTATTATTTGATTTGCTTTATTATTCCTAAAAAAAAATGTATGTGAAATGTATTTTGTCTGATTTTTACTTGATGCTTTTTTTCCATAAAAACTTTTTGAATGAACAGGTTGAATTAAAATTTCTAATTCACCAATACTACAATCAATAATAACTTTAAGCAATGATAACTCTATTATGGTAACGAAAACAAGAAAGAGCAAAATAAATGAGAGTTGGGCAGAGTTTGTAGAGCGTCCTGGAGATGTATTTTTAAATGTGTGGATGCCCTTTGATGTTTTGTAAACGGCACATTAACTGTGAGGAGTGAGAGTCTTGGTGACCTGCTGGTTGGTGCATGTCGACTGGCTGCTCATGTCTTGTCCTCTACTGCCCCCTGCAGGTCAACGGATGTGACGAGCATGGTGAAGGTAAGACGCTGATGTGCAGACGGAGGATTTGTAATTGTACAAATAGCTTCTAAATCTTCAAGAATGGCACAGAAAAATCCAATTGACTGTCATTAAACTGTTTTTAGTGTTTGAGCCATAAGGTGAAATTTCAGCTGCCTGTGTGATAGCATGTGACACATGTCAGCTGTTTTCTTTTATACAAATCTCCTTATTCCACACTGAGAATAAAAATATACAAACGTTTAAGTCGATGTACAACTCAGGCAATTTTAGGCAAGTTGGTTTGCAAACACAGATATCCAAATTCATATGTTAAACTATCCACTATGAAGTAGATGGAATATTAAAAGAAAAAACAAAGTTAAGACACAAAGAGTAGTTATTCTTTGTTGTAGCATCTCCCCTCTCACAGTGTGTGTTTGTGTTGAATTTGTTTTTCTTTTTCACAGATTGTTCAGGTCATGCAGAAAAAAGACCTTTTCTCCAACACAGGCTACCCGAGCGGTAAGGAAACATTTGAATAGTCAGGACGTTAATGCCTTGCATGTAAACACACCACCAAAGATGTCTGCTTGTGTGCCAGGTGTGTGTATTTGTGTAGGTGAGAAACATAAGAAAAGGTGTGTGTCAGGTGTGTGTACATCATCTATCAGAATTTAGAGTTGCACACTGCCATCTCTGCAGACTCTGTCACCTCCCAACTATAATTCAGATGACAAAAAGTGCTGCATGTGTGTGTTTACGTTCAGTGTCAGTGGCAGTAGACTGCTGCCCAGCCCACTTCTCGTCATGAAGCCTGTGTGTGTATATGTCCAGGTGTGTGTGTGTGTGTGAGAGAGAGAGACCTGCTCTCTCCATCGGAGGAAATGGAGCCTGGCTGCTGACACAGCGCTGAGTAGTTAAAGTGTGTGTGTCAGTATTGGGCAGCGTCTTTGCTCTGACTGTGTGTGTGTGTGTGTGTGTGTGTCGCAGCGTTAATGTCGCTCCATGTCAGTGTGCGTGTCACACAGAGTCCCAAGTGCTGAAACTGGTGTGTGTGCTGGTGGGAGCGATGGAGACTGTTATCCATGTCACATCCCGTTAGACGACATCTGCAAATGTGTGTGTGTGTGTGAGCGCTGAAGTAAGACGAAGCTGTCACTGCCAGCCGTCGTACATTCACTCAAACTGCAGCCCAAAAGCAGCCTCCGTCAGCAGAACACAAACACAACCACACACTCTGCAGAGGTTATGCAAAAATAGTAATAAATGCACAAATGGACGTGGTGACTGACGCAGAGGCAAATGAAATTTATTCCCAAGACAACTGCTCACTGCCTGTGTGTGTGTGTGTGTGTGTCTAGACGGTACGTCCTACTTCCTGTACAGACTGATCAGAAGCATGACAGCGCAGCATGTGCGGATGCAGGAAGAGAAACTGCAGAGATTCTTCAAAGAGCTGAAGGCTCAGGTACACACTTACTGAAAACACACACCTACACACACAATAATATAATGCATATCCAGTTCATTCATAACCTTCCTGCTTTAAAGGAGCTTACTCTCCCTGATCTGAGATGATTTGCAGTGTGTAATCGGACTCGGATTATTCACAGTAAACACACACACGCTACAGAGTACACTGACACGGCCTCCATCCTGTGCTCCATTTCTGAACAGTGAAGGTTTGAGTTGAGACAGCCAGACATGTTGTAGAAGATTAAATCATGTCTTACACTTCGAGGTCAAAAGTCACGTCTTAACTGGCTGTTTGAAGTTTGGATAAACTGTATTCTGGTCCAATGTGGAGCCTTTTTTAAAGTCTCAGAATAGTCTTTAAACAATCTATGAAAACAGTGAAGTTGTAAATAGCCTGGGCCATAACACTGTGGATGGGTCGGAGCAAATTTCATAATGAACTGTTCAACCTCCGAGGACGACTGTGAGCTCAGTCACAGATTGAAAGGTCTCAGAAATACAAAATAAATGTTTGATCTGATTAAAAGATGAATCAATCATTACTGGGAGAGAAAACAACTGTAATAATCACATATGAGTTAACATAACAGCTACATTTTAATTATTTGTTAATTTATATTTTCTTTCTTTCTTTCTGTCTTTTTTTCTGTATTTATTAATTTCTTAAAAATGTGCCCCAAAATAGCAAAAGTTCATCCCGCCAAATGACCATACTCCCAAAACAAAAGATTTTCCATTTACAACAACATGAAAGGAACAAAAATCTAAACTTTTGTGAAACTACAACCAGCAAACTGTTTCTTACACACACACACACACGCGCAGACGCACACACACACCCCCCCCTTGGCATTCAGTTTTTTTGCTCAAAAGCACTTTGACATGTGGACAGGAGGAACCAGGTATTAAACCACCACCCTCACAGTTATAAGCACCCAGCCCCACCAACTGATCCACAGCTGCCCACAACTTTACATAAAGTTCAATACACACCAAGGAGTCAGCATAGAGATAATTAAAACATTTTACTTCCTGATTGATCTTTTTAATTGATTGAACATCCTGGTTGGTCATTTTTTTTGTTCCTCTGTTATTTCCAACAACGCAACACTGATGTTTGTTTTTTTCCTCCTATTTTCTCTGCAGGATGTCACGATTTCACATAACACCCTCAAAGGCATAAGAAACATCCTGCAGATTTACAAAGTCCCGGAGCTCATCAAGGTACACAGCCTGATTAATGCAGTGTTACTTGTGATTTTTTACAGTATTATTTTGAAGGAGGTCAGTCATTTGAAGAAGACAAAGAGTAAATTAGCCAAAGGAAACTACAGAACTATGCTGTAGATGAATTTGCACTGCTCATGCTTTCTGTTCTGATTGTGTATCAGGATGTGACCGCTATGTCGGTCACCAACGATGTCAACGACGTCAACCAATCTGTGCCAGCCGCTGCCACTGTCCCTGTGAGTAGGACGGTGTGACAGATACCTTAACCACTTACTTTTGTCATTTTGTTAGAACACATTTTTTCCACCTCAGTAGATTTTGAACTGTGTGAACATGTGTGCGACATGTATATCTGGCACAAGCTCACATACGCATGAGGTTGTGATGCATTGGTCATGTACATATGTTTAACACCTCTCTGTCTCCATCACAGCAAGATAAATTGGAGGAGCTCAAGCGTCAACTGGCTGAACTGAAAGCACAGAACCAACCAGTGGGCTCCGTACTCAAATCGCTCATCCACAATCTGTGTACCGTGAAGGTATGTTTTCTTTGAATAACTTTTCTGTTTCCTTAAATTAGTGCTGTGTGTGTGTGGTTTTTTTTTATATTTTGATTTTTGAGAGTTTTTGTTGTCTGATCAGGACCTGCAGAGCGCCCTTGAGCTGAAGCAGCAGCACGAAGAAGAGATGCCAGTCAGCACCTATCCCTCCCTCATCAGCCTCTGCTGTCACCACAACAATGTGGAGGAGGCGCTCAACCTGAAGTGGGAAATGTGAGTGGAGCAGGACACATGCACACACGCGCGCACACACGGGGCTGCACCGCGGCCAATAGTGCACCATTAAAGTTTAACTTGAGTGGTATTAGGGGAGACATTAATGCAGGGTTCAGCCGCTCTGTTGACTGGCTAAAACACAGGAAACTCTCCCGTCGTCCTCCCCTGTTTCCTTCTCTTCACTCACCACCTGAGAACGCACAATAGATGAGCTGCATTACTGTAAGGGGAATACATTAATCAAGTCTGTCTGTGGCCATCTCTGTCTCTGCTCTTAGGAGTCATAAGGACATGTCAAAGGTGCTGTCTTCCAGTAAATACCTCCACCTGGTCAAGGCCTTGTCCTCTAATGGCAGAGAGGAGGGTAAGTTCCCTTGTGGTGTTTAGTTTTCAGTACGATTCAGCATAATCACCCCCCTCACTTGTCCAGGAAATGGTAAAATCACACACCTCAGGTAACTTCAGACCAACTCTCCCAAAAGCAAAGCATTTTTCTCTCCACTTCCAATTATTCAATTCTTTTAATTTTGTATCAGTTGAACAACTAAGTAGTTGGTTCTCTCAGTTAGTCGCTACCTACTTTTTCTATCACAGTAGATCGATGTGAATATGAGTGAGTGTGTGTGTGTGTGTGTGTGTGTGTGTGTGTGTGTGTTCAACTCTGTCACAATCTGTCTTTCTCCCTCCCTCAAACCACATTAGCCGGCCATTTCCAGAATGCTACGGTGGGTTTCCTTCAGCCCATCGAAGACCCAATTACCATCAGTTTTGCCGCTCTGCTTTTTGCACTCAATGACAGGCAAAATGTTTCCCTTGTCTGTCCTCGCCTTTCCTCTCCTCCCCTTTCGCGCTCTCTCTCCGTCTCCGTCTCTCTATCTGACCCTCTCTCCTCCGCTCTGTCGCTGAGCGTGTCATTCTCTTATCCCCCTCCCCTCCCACACACACACACACACACACACACACACACATACACATCAGCGTCAGTGAGAAATGAGAGAGGGGGAAAATTACAGGACTGTGTGTATTTTTCCAGAATTATTGAAATCCGCCTTGATGCTAATGGCAGATCATGTCCACCGAAGTGCTTGAGCATCACGCACACACAGCGACACACAAATTTGCATGTGAATTCAAGCAAAAGGCATTTGGTGGCATGCCGGTTGGTGTGTCCGTCTGTGTGTGTGTGTGTGTGTGTGTGTTGGGGTGTGTATAGGCAGCGCTAACGCATTTGCCATTAGCCAGAGTGTGCATATGGAGGGGACGCTTGTCAGCCACATTAGCACACATGGCTAACCTTGATGTTAGCCTGTCCCCAACCAGACGCTGGTCCGCCTGGCTCCCAGCACACACCAGGCCCAGCTGAAGATCATGTCTCCTGGCATCTTGCTTTATTTCTCACCCACACTAATGGCTTTGTTGTTTTTTGCCCTTGGTTGGAAGCCTCCCATCCCACCTCGCCAGACAACTTTTGTTTTTACCGCACTTCATCCGTGTGTCACCTTCGTTCTACCGTTACTCTTTGACAACTCTTCCTCCTCTTCCGCCTAATTATATTTCCTCGGCTGCTCACCTCTCATCTACGTTATGAACCTTCTTTCCATACATCCAACAGCACTTTTTGTTAAACCTTTAACTTCCGCGTTAGCAATAAATGTTAAATAAAGACTCATAGAAAGCACTCAGAGAGCACAAACCTCCGCCGAGGCAGCTGTACCAATGCTATAGATTGAACACTGTTGCTCCCTAGTGGTGAAATAGTAACACTGTCATTTTTAGAGCATACTTGTTATAAGTGAGAGCGTCTTTCTGGGACGTTGATACATATACCTTATTATTGCATCACTTTTTTGGACAACTCAAACCATAAGGAGGGCTTCTTTTAATCAATCATGTGACCCAGTGATGCTGCCCTGTGTATCAGATGGGCTTCAGGAGGAGCAACTCCCCTTCACCTCCTTCTGCTTTTGCTTCTCACCTTCCACTTTTTGTAAAGACACCTCTTCTCTATCACCAGGCGTCTCTTTGACCTGCCCTTGCCCCTCTTCCTCCATCTGTCCGTCCTCCCTCTTTGGTAAACTCGACTTGTTCCGGCTTTTGTTGGACCTGGACTCGTCTTTGGTGCTGTGTGTGTGTGTGTGTGTGTGTGTTTTAGGAAAGAGACATCACTAGCAGTCAAGTCATGGAACATTAGATGAACCATTGGGCTGTGTGATGTTTGTTTACCTGGCCTGTCTGGCTCCCCATCTCTTGATGTGTGTGTGTGTGTTTTTGTGTGTGTGGTCTGGCTCGCTTTGCTGGCCATGATGCTCGGCTGAGCTGATGGATATGCATACTGGCTAAACGGAGGGATGAAGGGGGAGATGGAGGGAGAACGCTGTGGGGGGAGGTTTGGATGGTGGACGGAGGGGATGTTAGCTGGTGTTGCTCCATTTGGGCAGATCAGCTCCAAGCCATTGGTCTCAGTGATTAGCGGGTCTGTCAGATGGTGATGGAGAGAGGTACGGATCGACGGAAGGAGGGAAGCATGTAGAGAGATGGAGTCAGAGAGTGAGAATATGTTACATCCGAGCTGATAACATTAAACAATTTCTCTCTAATGACCTGCCCTGTTGTCAAGTCTGCACTGTTTGACGCCACCATCTGTGTGATCAGCTTGTCTTTCATGATGTCAACGTGTTTGTTTTTTCTTTCTCTGATTAACTTTACTTTTCTTCCACTCATTTATGGAAACTACTAACTCCAAATGGAAAAAATTTCACTTTAGTTTTTAGTTTCTTTAATTTTATCTATTGTGTTGGCTCAAGTATAAGTACATCAGCATTATCAGACAACCCCTGTCTTTGTAGTAAGTCACTATGGAGCATAGACAGTATACAGAAATGGACAAAACTAATGGGACATTGATTTGCAGAGTCTTGAAGTTCACTGTGTAGATGTTTTGAAGCCAGGAGTTTGGCATTTGAGGTCACTATGTTGCTTGTTTGGAGCCAGAAGTGATCATATTTGGATATAGATGCTCCCCAATGAGACTCCACTTCAGTGCTGATCTCATTGGAGACCTAACCAGACCAATCAAATTAACCACGCCCCTAAATCTTTCTTTTTTGAGGACTAGTATCTGTGTATGTTTTTTATTTTCATTTTTTTTTTCCAAAGGACCACCACATTGCTGATAAGAAGAATTAACTTTAGCCAATGACATCAGAATGGCTTGTTGGAAAAATGTATTAACAGAGTATTTCATGATTGAAAACAACAATTTTTGAATTGAATTGAATTGGCCATCAGGAGTATTGCACTTTTTTGCACTTTGGCCAACGCATTTTTGAGCCCTGGTTGATGAGACTTGAGAGTCCACAACTTTGGCCCAAAGTAAACTATGTCAACAACGTCAATCAGAATTTCTATTTTGTGCCAACATAACTTGAAATTTGTAATTTTGAGCAAAATATCTCACTTGAATAAATTGCCACAAAATGTATATCTCAGAATAACTTCAAAAGACTTTAGTTGATTATCCCCCCACTTTACGTATGCTATCATTAAAAAATTACAATTGTTACTTTGATCCATAACCATGAGATCAAGCTAAAACTAAACTTAGGTGTTGACTGTATGTTAACGCTTTTATTGTGAGCGTGTAAAGCATTTAGCAAGGCCCTAGTCTCACCTGTACTTATCATTATCATAATAAGATGCTACTAGCGCTGTGTTGATTTTTTTCTGTCCCAGGGGTGCTGCCATAACTAGCAACATAACATCCTAAAATACCATATTTCCTGACTGTCTCTGGTCCACATAGGAGTTATAAGACTTGGAAAACATTTGAAATTCCTCCCCTGGTGCTAAGTGACCCAGCAGGTTAAACTGAGCTTACAATCCTCTACACTTCAGACATACTTTTAGTAAACACACCTGACAGTCTGAGTCCTTCAGTCACACTTTCTTTACTTTATCCTACTGTGAAGGAGCTGCAACCACAGTGAATGCTAATGTAAAAAAATTTCAGCCAGTTTCTGTTGAAAGTTAAGTTTGGGGAAAAGGGAGCAGGAGCCGTCACCTTGCTCCCGTTTCACTGTGGAAATTTCTGCAGCCATAATGATAAAATTACAACAACACACCAGTATCAGAACCCTGTAACTTCCATTCCTTGTTGCTTGTGTCAAGCCCTCCTCTATTTGCCAAACTTACCCCTCTGACAAGCGTCATTCCCCCTCTTATTGTCCTCCCTTTAACTCCCCCCCGGTTTAGCAGTGTCTCCTCCATTGCCAGTCACCCCTACTCCACCCTTCCTCCCTCTATTTTCCCCTGTCCCATTAAATCTGTGACAGCCTTTAGTTCCCATTGCCATAACAACTGGCACAGGGAGGTGGGGAGACGGAGAGACAGACTGAAATTAGGATGCCAAAGCACTCACCAGTGGCCCTGTTTCTCAGCCCACAAGTGTGTGTGTTCCTAGTGGAGAGTGACACTCCTGTTTGAGGGGTTTTGTTGTATTAACAGCTATGTAGGTGTGGGTATCATTACACCCCACATTTGTTCACTTTATTTGCTTTTATGTGTGTGTGTGTGGGTGTGTGTGCTAAAATTTTCACCAACGAAAGGAGCAAAGATTTTTGTCGAGTGAATTTTAAGTCGGTGTTTTCCCCTGCAGTTTGAGTCTTAATGCAGATTATTCAAATATATTCTGTTTGTGTACATCTCTCCATCTCCTGCCGTCGTCTTGGTCGTGCTGTATAGATTAGTATCCGTGGTGGAGAGCGGCTGTATCGCTGTCAGCCCATTAGCAGCTGTCTAAATAGACGGTAAACGCATCTTAATTACTTTACCCCGATACACCACATATACACACACACACACGTACCACACTCCCTTTTCGTCATTTAGCCCTCAGCGTTGGCCAGATGGACGCGTGGGCCAGTAAAAAGCCCTCCATTACCAGCTGGACTTGACCAAACTGATCCACCCCTCAGCCCGCTTACCGAGGTCTCACCGGGGCCACGGCGGGCCCTTGTCGCCACATACCTATAATTTAGCCCCCCAAGTGCTTTCCACATGGCCACGGCAAAAAGCTGGCCTCCATTGTAGGGGTCCGGTAATTGTAGTCTCGTTTAGAAAACCGCAAGTAGCAATTAGCACAGAGTTGGCATTATACGGGGTTGGATTTGCATCCCCGCTGGGCGCAAAATGCTGTTTTAATATGGGTTTGTTTTCCCCACATGGAATTAGCTAAAGGGGCCTTTTATCATATTCACACACCCTACTCTTCTCCCAGCCAAGCTCTGCCCACCTCTTGCTTTCTTTCTCCTCTCTGCATCATCTCTCTTTCTCCTTGTCTTTTAGACTCTGGATCACTCTTTCTTTTGACGTAAAATCTCACAGGTTCTCAGATCAAGTGTGACTGATGCTCCTGTCTCCATCTTTTTCCCCTCCATCACAGAGGCAGTGGACCTCCTGAAGGAGATGAAGGAGAAGGAGGTAGTGCTGAACAACTCGGATGTCGATACGCTCTTTCACTTTTTCAGCAACCTAGCGGAAAAAGGCGCCATAGCCACCATCCAACGGCTGATCGACACCATCTTCACCCTCGGTTTGGCCAAGCCCAGCGCCCAACTCTGCTCACCTGTGGTTACCTATCACATACGGAGGTAAAACAAAACTGACGATCACAAAATACTGATCATAACAAAACCCCCCCAAAAACACAAACTCACTAATTTGTTATAGTATGTTCCAATTTTGTGGCTGAAGTTCTCCCACTAACCAGCCAACACGCTTACTTTTTGTTGTCAGATTTGTGTCTTCATCTGCCAAAGCCTGTTGCCAGGTGTGTGTATGTATGTGTGTCTCAATGAGTCACTCATCCCTCCCTATGATCATAGCTGAGGTTATATTCTGGGTCAGTGATTCAGACAGAGAGAGGATGTGGAAATTGCTCATTCATGTTGGTGTGTGTGTGTGTGTGTGTGTGTGTGTATGTTAGAGCCAGGTTTTGTTTGTTTGAGGATGCGCCAGCTGCAACCTCTCCCATGAGCCCCCACCCCTGATCCCCTGAAACACCCACTGCTATCCTCCCAGCGGCAACTGTGTGTTTGTATATGTGTGTGTGTGAGATGAGTGATGGCCATCGATGCTTCTTCCCATAACGCAAGTATGCAAATGAGCGTTAGCAAACATTGGCTGTGGGGTCACTGGTATTGCTCCACCCCTCAACTCTATTCAGTATATTTGTGTGTGTGTGTGTGTGTGTGTGTGTGTGTGTTACTCGGTGTATATGTGTGTGTTCTATTTGTCAGAGCAGCTTTTAAGTAGATCAACTCATTAGCATGTTAATTATGTACAGAGCACTAATTGCTGGATTTACCATAGACACGCAGTGCGCACACACACAACCTTCACATGCTTTCATACAGTGTACCTCTAGTGTACATGCTGCACTAGAGCTCAAACACACACACACACACACACACACCATTGCTCCCCTGCCGCTGTTTGTGTTGCTGTAAGTCTGGTCTCTGGCACAAACAGGAGTTTCCAGGTTCACTCGTTAATCACTGCCTCCGTGAGATTAGCAGGCTAATTTACTCCTGGGTCATCAACCGCAGCCAAAACACAAACGCACACAGCAGCTTACTGCAGCCCCGCTCACAAATCAAGTGCCAGTTGTACTTCCTCCAAACGATACCGCGCAGCGAAAACACAGTAATGAACACGAGATAGCTGCCGGTGTTCTGGTGTTTGCTGGTGTGCTGTTGGCTTGGCTGGTTTTTGTCGAGGCTCGGTCAACAAACCTAATGTGGAGATAAAACTTCTTTAACGGAGTTGTCCACGTTACTTGACATAGGAGTGACTGGCTTTGTTAAACAAATCAATGGCAGCATCATACCGTGTCTTTATTTAAAGTTCTTTTATTGTAGCAGATCCCATCCTGCAGGAGTGAGTTAATGACTCAATGGCTTTCTGTTTAAAATAAAAAAGAAGTCACTGTCAGCTCTGTAAGTGGTAAATTGGGGTAGACACAATAGTTAATTATCATTTCTGCCAAGGAGGTTATGTTTTGCCAGCGTATGCTTGTTTTGTCAGTAACATTACAGGAAAAACTACTGAACAGATCTTGATGAAGGTTTATTTATTTAGAGAGTATTATTCTGGGTACAAATGATTACATTCTGGGCAAGATCAGAGAGTGGGATTGTGTGCAGAAAAATCCAGAAAAAAGTCCTCATCTGTAAAGCTGAGTTCACACCAAATCCAAAGGGAATTTCAGCTCGCGTGAATATGCCCACTGGACTGATTTTGGGGTATTTGCTGTACAGTGATCCCTCCTTCCCTGTGAAAGGTGGAAATCCCCAAAGGAGACACCATATGTTTATATTGTTGTTTTTTATATTTTTTAAGCCCTTAGAAACCTCCCTACACTCTTATAAACACTCTTATAAACATTTCCCACACACTTATAGAGTATAAAACCTTTATATTCTCCTAAATATCAGGTAATATACATATCGTATATCATTGAGGTGTTTTATTTAATACAGTTTTAAACACATTGTAATAACCCATTTTATTTATTTTTATGCAACAAAACAAGTTGATGCTGAATGAGCAAGACGAGATGCCGGGTAACGCAAAACAGAATCTAATGCTGCTCTACTTATCTGAGCCAATCAGCATCCAGGATACATAACTGCACCAGTAGTGTCCTGTTTATGAAATCAGCTGGGCAAACCAACTGAGGAATCATGCATCAGAAATAAACAAAAAAAACAAAAGACCACAGACAGCTATGATAAACTTCTTGGTATTATGTAATTGTCTGTGTGAATGCAGGTTTATAATGGACAAAGGAACAAGATGGATTATGTCTTACCAGAGGTTTGAGCTCCTTTGCTCACTAGTTTCAATTACTTTTTAGTCTTCATTGGCATTTAAGAGACAAAACAGTACTGCAGTACTCTCTACTGAAGGTGGGAAATCTTTAGAAATACATAAAGCAAATTGAGCATGTAGCTCCAGCGGCGGTTCGGCCGAGCTTCAGGGCAGATTTAAGCACCACAACACTTGACTTTTGCACTTGAGTTGAATCTGTCTCCTCACTCTCTTCTTGTTTTTCCTCTTTTATCTCCATCCATTCGTCTCCACCTCTTCATTCCGTCAGTCAGCGGACAAACAGACAGTCGGGAGGAGGAGGAGGAGGAGGGATGAAGGGAAGCGATAAAAGAGGACAAAGCAGGCATCACTCCCGCCTGCACCCATCTCATCGCTGCGTCAGCGCTAATGACTTAATGAACACTTCTCCGCCAGATTAGCCCTTGACAGCCCATCACATGCGCCGCCCCGTTAGCCTTCACGCCTGTCCGTTCAGTATTGTTGGTGCTAACCTGCTACCACGCTAGCTGGCAGCTAGCTCAGATTGCCACATCCTTATGGAAGTGATTAACGACAGTAAATGCTAATGAGTACGACAAAATGAAGAGCTTGCAGGACGTGTATGATAAGACTGTGATGATGGAAGAGGAGGAGGAAGGTGGAGAGCTGAAAAGAGATGAGTGGCTCTGAGTAAAAAAAAAAAGAGCCTCATCTGCTCCCACTCCTTAGGCCTTGAAGAAAAAATGGAAATCCCGAGTAGAAAATGGAGTTAAAAACAGTAGTGAGGTGAAAAGATGGATGAACAATGAAGAAAGAGATGCTGAATGACACATTTGTTAAGTCAGGCTCAAGCACATTTCCATTAAGTATTAAACCTAGGATCTTGAAGCCACACTTATCAGTATTTCCTGTGTAAACAATGACGATGTGCTGTGGTAAGATTTTACCCAATGACTTTTTTTTAGCTCATTGTTTTATTTTTCCACCTCCAGTCTCATCAGCTTTGTTTCCTGCTTGTATGAAGTGAATGGAATTTACCAAAAAAGCTCCAGATTGACGTTATCATCCCACATGTGTGCGTAGATTTCTAACAGAATTCATCCAGATGTGACCAAGTTATGAATATTACCGGAAGAGCCAAAACATTTCACTGTATTCAGTTTGTACCTACTGCCCCGTACTGCTTCTCTGTTCCCATCATCCAGGTTAAAACATGCACACATTATAAGTAATGGGGACTTTTCAGACTTCTTTTTTCAAATCCTTTGATCTTGACCAAAATGTAATTATTTGTTTCTAGAGTTATACCCTATTTCTAAAAAGCAAATCATCAAGATCTGTTCAGTAGTTTTTCCATAATGTTGCTGCAGACATACAAAAACACAGCCTCGTTTTAAATGAACAAAGTTAGAAAACATGTAGAAACTGTTGGCTAATGTGTTTGACTCATCAGCTTTACAAGATATGCGACTGCCTCTCAGTGGCAAAAAAATAACCTTAAAAATTATCCAAATTAAACTTTTCAAACCGTCACACACACATTCACCTGTGTGCAGCGTTATTAGTAATAAGTAAGTGCCATTCTTGAATGCATGTAACAGCAGGCTAGTGGTGTCATGATCACAGTCTCATTTGCTTTTCAAGACACAGACACCTCATGCGAGGACAGTGGCTTGATAACAGGCCTGCCCATCTCCTCTGAACAAAAGAGTGGGATGGAGAGGGAGAGGAAGAGAGAGGAGGGTGGTGGGTTGGGAGGTGGGTGAGGGGGGTAAGATGAAGCAAAATGAGCTTCCTTGTCTAATCCTTCAGGTTTCCACCGAGCAAAGCGCTCGTTATTTTTTCAGGGCTTAATTGGCTGGAAAGTGGCTGACATGCAAAGTTGGGGACATTAACAGGGCTGTGCGCCACAGTAAATGGCAACGCAAAGTGACAGTTAAATTGTACCTAGGGGAAATTATCCATCTTTCGACATCTTTAGCTCCTCTTCTTTTTTTTCTTTTTCTTTTTTTTTTTTTTTTTTTTT
>OOFC01022996.1:46128-57354 GCA_900323345.1 Pseudochromis fuscus
TCTCTGCTCTGTTTCCCCGCCTGTCTGTCTGTCTTTTCACTTCAGCCCTGGACTTTTTGAGCCTCAAGCATGGAGACATGAGTATGCTGTATAGTCTGTTCTATGCATTCTTAAAGACAGGACGCTACCGTGAAGCTCAGAAGATCATTGAGGTAAACACACACACACACACACACTCACACTCGCAAAGAAAGTATTATAGGAGACAGGTGGGTGTGTCTGATTGCCTTGAATGAAACAGCTGATTTATTAGATAACACAAAGTTAAATCAAGAAATTACACCTGATGGTTGACGGTGATAAAACCTTGGTCAGGTTTCAATCGGGTCACTCCTCTGATATTTTACCCACAGTTAGATCTTTCCAAAAATAACTAGAAAGCTCTCAGTGAGCACAAACATCCACCAAGGTATAATCTACCAGTGTCGCCCTCTTGTGGTGAAATACCAACACCATCCTCTTAAACATTCACTCATTATGACTTTTTTTTTTTTTTTTTTTAAGAGAAGATCCCATGCTCTTACCAAACTTTAATAAATGATTTAAGTGCAAATGAAAATATAAACACCTCAGCAACGACAACAAAGCTGACTTTATATTTAAACATGTTTGATCATTTTAGGAAGTTTTCTGAATATCGGTGTCTGGTCATTTAATAAACTGAAATAATATTGAGTGTACATAATGGGCAGTAATGAAGCTTGATCACAGACTGTATCACAAATGAATGAAGCGAAAGTGACATCACCCGTTGGTTTGTGGGGCTTAGAAGTGACCATATTTGGATATAAAGTGAGGTCTAACCCTTTAACCTGAGGACACTGCCCAGGGTGGGACTACACCTGTCAGTCACACTAACCAGCCCTTAAATATTTCTCATTTCAAAGCCTAATATCTACTTATAATTTTTTTGTGTGAACAGGTGTTAGTAGTATTAGATGTACTATTCTGTATGAAATTCTATTTAATTTCCACCAAAGACATTTAAAAACTAGATAAATTTGTCCAAGTTTTGACTGAATGTCATAAGAGCTTTCATGTATTCTGCTTTTGTTTCCTTGTAACAAAGTTGCTTCTTTAGTTGAAGGTTTTCTTCAGGGTTGTTTTGCAGCACTTGACTCAATAGAAAATGAGTTTGTCATTCTCAGAGTATCTACCTGATGTCAGGAGTCGTGGAGGATGTGCAGGATGGAATTGCCAAACATTTTTTGTTGTTGCTGTAAACCATCTGACCTGGATATTTTCTGAATATTTATCTTTGTCATCTTAAGTCTGCTGCTATAAGCCCTGTAGATTAGTGTGAGAAAAAGAGAGAGGCAGATAAAAATGGTCCAGGACTGGACAGCAGGACAGAGAGAGATTGATGAGCCTGACATCAAAAGAAGAGAAACAAGACCATTATGTTGTTTAATCAGGATGAGAACCAAACAGAGGAAAAAATACCTCAACTTCATCGCTCTGACATCACTCTCTCTCTCTCTCCCTCTTTCGTGTGGTGTGGATAAAACAGGGATTTGTCCCTCCTGAGGATTTCCTCTTAAATATCATCCACATGTTGTTATTGTGGCTCTCATTCTTCTCCGGCGAGATTGTGTGACTGTTATCCTACTTATAATAGTTGGTGACATGCCAGTGATGTGTGACATTGTAAATAGATGAGATATACAGTTGGCCTAGTCAAAGAGGGAGAAAAAACAAACTCTGAATCCTGCTGAATTGGGATTTAAAACAGGAGGCGGATGCAAGAAAACTATCAAACATCTTTCAGACATAGACTGTATATAGAAATATCACCGTGCAGACTGTGTCGGCTTGTTGGTACAAATATTTGCAAGTTGATGCAGTGACGGTCCCGACCAATCACATTGGCAGTACCTGGCTGCAGGTAGAGCAGGTACTACAAAGGTGGTAGCAGGTACTTTTTTCCTAATGGAAAACCAACCAAACTGATTAGAGTCAACTGGTACCATATAGTGGAACTGCACCAATAGGTATTTAACCCTTTGAGCCCGAGCGCCCCCCAATTGGGGGCCTGCTAGCTTCAAAGTCAGATATCTTAGGGCTTAAAGGGTTAATCCACTGTTTCATATTTGAGAGATGATCAACACAGTGGCGCTGACCTAAGTTTCTCAGAGTTGTCGTTTTAGCTGTTTGGCCTCTTTTGGCGTATAATCAGAAAACCCCTGAAGTTCACTACTGAGCTGTCCCTTGTTAAACTTGATGGATGCTCAGGTGATATAACTACAATAGAATCATATCTATCACTCAGATATGCATACACACACTCCAATGCACAAATACTTTTTTTTTTTTTTTTATACCCTGTGAGAGCGTCAAGTGCCAGTCCAGAGTGGTGTCTCTCTTTAGGCTGTGTTTGGTATAATTGGCAGCTGATTAATCACAGCTAATTAAATGTAATGATAGAGAAAGGTGGCCAATTTTGTGCTAAATGGTCGTGGTTAGGTAGGGGGATTGTCAGGTGGCCAGGCCTATTATTGCGGCACGCGTGTGTGCGCGATGGTCAAGGTTAGGTAGTATTGCTAAAGAGTGGTGAGCCATTATGTGTTTTTGTGTTAGGGAGAGGGGTTTGGCCGTGTGCGTGTGTGTGTTTGTGTGTGCGTGGGGGCTAAGTGGCCAGGTGATTAGTGGAATTAGAACATTAGGAATTGAGATGGAGAGGGTTTGTTAAGTGGAGGTTAGACGAGGTCGACTCAAGCTTTTTCTTTTTGTGTACCTGTACGTAAGGATGAGGGAGAAACCTGTGAAGATGGTTTAACAACTAAAAGACACACAACCCTCTTAAAAAGGCAGCGGGATGGAGTCTAATACACTCTGCTCTGTGTGTGGGTTCGAGGATTAATCTGACCTGCCTGACATTTTTCCATTATCTCGATCTGAAAGTGAGTGTGTTTGTGCTGTTTGTTTCCACTTTTGAGTTCTTTCGATCTGCCCGTGCTTGTGTAAATTATGTGTCTTCTTATTTCTGAGGATTTTGTTTTCTGGCCCAGATTAGGGAGATTTGTCCTGACGGATTCAAAATCCCAAACATGTTCGTGTGTGTGTGTGTGTTTGCGAGTAGATGTGCTGCTTTGAGCCCTCAAGACTTTACCAAGTAAAAAGGAATCAGAGGCAGAAAAGATGGAGCACTTGCACTAGGCCTTAGTCTCTAAGAAGATTAGACAGACTGAGAGAGAGCGAGTGCAACACATTTTAATTTGTCCCTTTGGCTGGTTGGGTAAGAACATAATGCCTTTGCCTGGGACGGCTAGAGGGATGGAGAGGCAGGGGAAAAGGCCGAGGAGGAGCAGAAGAGATTTGGAGGAAGAGGGGAGGGATTGAGAGAAGTGGGGATTGAGAGAGGAAAAGAGGGCTGGTCAGAGAAAGGGATGAAGCCCGTCTTTTCTTCACTTTCCCCTCCCTCTCACGGTATGATGGGCTCCCATCAAAGAGGCCAACGGGGATTGAGCGCTGTTGATCCTCGTTCAGATTAACTTCCTGCCAGATCGGTCTGTGTCCCTTTTTTTTTTTTTCCCCCTTCTTAGCCAGATTACCAGGAAGAGAGGGAGAGTGGTGAGATTTCGCAATCCT
The DNA here is from genome assembly GCA_900323345.1 of Pseudochromis fuscus. Classification (NCBI taxonomy): domain Eukaryota; kingdom Metazoa; phylum Chordata; class Actinopteri; family Pseudochromidae; genus Pseudochromis; species Pseudochromis fuscus. Next base: position 49,717 of record OOFC01022996.1, read on the forward strand.
AGTCTTATTCAGATTGTATCAAAGCCCCCAGGAGACAGATGAAATCCTGATCACTGTTATTCCATGATAATAATCATCTAGTCACTCCACATATCAGGCTAAATCGCTGCTACATGAGCCCACAGATCAATCTATGTCAGCCTTTATTGACATCCCTCACGCTGTCCTATCTACATATCATTGGTGTCCTAAAAATAACAGCAAATCTCCTGAAAATGGAAAATTGCAGCTGTTGGGACCTCAGAGTCCTGACATTTTAAACCCTAGTTGTTATTATTTTCAACTCTAGTTTGAAATTTTTGCCTTTGATTTTTCCTCTTTCCTTCCTTCTACTCAGCTTGATATTGATGACATCATTTCTGTCATGTAGTTGGGGACACATTAGGACGGATTAGAGTTGACACTATTAAAAATTTGGGGTTACATGCATCAACTCAAACCATCTTCTACATGTGGATTGAATGATTGAATCTCAGCTCATCTTGGTGGTTGTTTGCATTTGTATTTAGCGCTGTCCACTTGTGATCTGATCTGGGACACATCTTAAAACCAAGTGTAAACACAGGGTCTTTTACAACTTACAGTAACCGGTGTTCTGATCCAAATGTGATAATCAGCCAATTATTAAAGCCATAAATACAAAAAAAAATAGCTTGTTCTTGACTGTGAAATATTTGAATATGTTGCTTTATCTTATCTAAAAGTTTGAGAATGCTTTGATTGGGGTCTGTGTGTGCATTATGAATAAAAATATAAATGCCTAAAGTGTCTCAACCTATGCACACTACAACATTTTAACTACACTAACATTTTACAAACAAGATGATTGATCTGCTCTCAGGAAAAAATCACCAGCTGATTAATTAATAATGACGACCATGCAATCCTGTGTATCCTTTTACTGTGCACCTTCTGTTGCCTTGTAGGTTTTTTTTTGTATTGATAATGCTGCAAGGTCAAACGAGCATTATCTGATGCACACAGAAGGACTCTGTCTGTGTTAAAGAAACGGCTATATATTTATCTATATTGATTCTTATATTAGGTTGTACAACACATAATAGCAATGTTTAAAATGCTCTTTAGGTTAGATGGGGTTTTATGGATCAATAGGCATTTACCCGATAGGTAATGGTTCTGAGTTAAATGTCGTTAGGCTATAAATACTTTCTGCTTGTGCTCAGTGATCTAGGTCTAATGGTGTAAAATGCTCCTAGTAATATTTAAACACTTGATTATTGTGAGCAGAACAGAGCTATACGTCGACACACGGGAGGTGCTCTGTGCTGCTGCAGTTTATTGATGCTGTTGTTTATTTATGTTCTTGTTTTTTTTATTACAAATTCTTATGTTCTCCTTCTGTAGACCCCGGGATTAAGGGCAATGAATGGACAACTGCAGTGGTATTCAGAGAAATTCATTGCTAATTACCAGGTAATACACACCCACACACATTTCCAACCAGGCTAAAATGATCAAGGCCACAAAGATGAAGCAAAAAAAAGGGAAATGGAAAATACAAAACCTTGACATTTATACTGTAGATGCAGCCCTTGGAGCATATGGTGGAAATGACAGCCAAGCTGTATGGGTGCGACAGAGATGAGATGTACAGCTACCTTTTGCAGCTCTGCAGTGAGTCTCTTTGCTTTTTTTCATTGTTTCTCTCAGTTCTCAATGAGAGCGTGTGTTTGACCTCCCCTCCAGTCTCCTCTGCTGCTGTGACCTTCCACCTCTGGGTGTTATTTGTGAACGTGTGACAGAATGGGATCAGTCAGAAGTAAAGCAGAAGACATGGTGTGATTGCCGCGGTGGAGAGCTGAGCAGATAACCGTTGTGATTGGAGTGTTAAAGCTGATTGTCAACCCATTACCCCCACTTCCCCTCCGCACACACTCGCACACACTAGTTAGTGTGTTTGATAAATTACAGCATAGTTGAGGGTCGGTCAGTTGATCAGATTAGTGCTCTGATTGCCTTCTCTCAGCATGAACCGCTTTGTCAAAAATTGCTCTCCGCTGCAGGCCGGGTGGGTGAGCTGACGATACAGCCACAAAGGTCATAACACACTGCAAACCTTTTTCTGATTGTTTTCCAGAGAAGACAAACAATTGGAAGAAGGCCAAAGCCGTGTGGACAAAAATGCAGGAGGAGAACATCGTTCCCAGGGAGAGGACGCTGCGTTTACTCGCAGACGTCCTGAAGAAAAACGGCCAGGAGGTTCCCTTCGAGTTGCCTGAGGTAAAACAAAAAGAAACCCGCTTTAAAATAACGTACATCCTAATAATGCTCATTAGGCGGATCTGTTATTCAGAAGAATAACGGCCAGGGGCTTCCTGAGGGAATGGGGGCTAGGAGCAGCGTAGTAGACTCCTAGCAGCTCTCTTGAGGAGTCTGAAGATGCCTGAGGTCAAATAATGTACAGCCGCGCAGCACTGATGAAGAAATGCAATTCCTGTTCTTTACTTTTGGATGAAAATGGATGGAGGAGCAGTTGATACAGGCTCTGTAATGATTAACTGAAGGGTGAAACATATCAGTTTATGATCAGTCTGAGCTTTATTCTGAAAATCAGTAAACGCCATCTCGGGCTTTGGAACTTTCTCCCCATTTTCAGATATTAAATTACCGTATTTTCCAGACTATAAGCCGCTACTTTTTTCCGACGCTTTGAACTTAAACACCGGTGTTTCTCATGTATCGGCATCACGAAGCTTGTTGGCTTTTTACTAGCTAGCAAGCTCCGTGCCGCCGATACAGAGTGGACCACATGAAACTCTTCGAATAAATTCAATAGCGGCTTATAGACAGGAGCGCTTAATAGTCTGGAAAATACGGTATTATCAGTCATGAATGTGATCATAAATTGCACCTTTACCTTGATATTAGAGGTGTCTTTAATTAGGAAGTGAGGAAAAGTGTAGTTATGCTATATGGTAATTATTATATAGCACTTTTATGATCATAGCGAGGACCCAATGCACTTTACAGGGCGCCTCATTCACACACCAGTGGCTTCGAAGCTGCCATGCAAGCCCACCATTGGGAGCAACTTCAGGTTCAGTGTCTTGCTCAACAACACTGAGACATGTGGATAGGAGGAGCCGGGAATCGAACTCATGATCTTACGATTCGTAGGCGACCAACTCTACCCCCTTTTTCTGTAATGTTGCAAACAAACTTTAGTGTAGGTAAATATTCTGCACATGCTCAGTGTAGTTTTAGTATGTCGTGTTTATATTCTCTCAAAGTTGCTTCAATGAAACGGCACTAATGACTATCGAGTACAGGCGAATAAATACTGAGGCTTCAACACAACGGTCTCATCCTCAGGTATTTTTATTCTGATGACACTACAAGTTAATTTTTTATTCTGAACACAAAAAAACCCTAAACTGTTGCTTTCTGAGTAGATTGAACCAAAGAGCGAGTTGACCCCGGCCTCTGATCGTAGGAGCTGAACCCCCCTGAAAACTCTTATCAGCTGCTCTCCATACAGCCTCCCCACTCCGCTCCACTTTAAGCCTCTGTTCATTACATGCAGACGAAACAGGATTGACGCTCTGATCTGAAGTGTAGTCAATCAGACTGGCTGGCTGGTGAAAGGAATTACAGCTTGATCTGTCTGTAAATCTGTAATGCCAGACTAATTTAGCCAGCAGTTAAATGCCACCATATGGCTGCTGCTTGATGCTCAGCTGTATACATATATACTTGTGTGTGTGTGTGCGCAGTGGTGACAAAATTAGGCCTCTACAAATAAAATACAACAAAAACAAATAGGGTGTTGCTTTAAATTTGCTTTGTTTTCTGTTGCTCCGTTCCTCCTCGCTGCATTTTTCCTCAGCTTTCCCTCGCGTGCTCCAGCAGCTCGAAGCATGATGAAGACTGGAAGTGATTGCTGTAGCCTGAAGCGATGAACTTGGTGACCCCAGGGGCTCTTGAGTTGACACCCCCCCTTCGCTCCAACACACACACTTGCTAACACACACACACACTTTTCCTTTGCCCCTGGGGTGCCAGACCTAATTTGCCCCCAGCCAATACAGCTTAACCCCCTCCCCTCGCTGCTACATGGGTGACTGAGCATTTACAGGGGACCCTGCCTTGCCTGCCCAGCATTATTGCACTGTCATATACACACACACACACACACACACACACGCACACCAGCTCATCGCCAGTACAGTCGAACGTTTCCAGGCTTTAATACTGGATGTAGCTGTAGCTTTGATGGAAATGTCAGACTGTGTTTTAGCACTGTTTTCTCTTGTGTGTCATTTACAGATTTGGTATGAAAAGATTAAAACCTCACAGCAGAGCCAACCAGATCCAACCCCCCTTCCCAAAAAGCATACCTTCTACCTAGACCGTCTGTTGCTCCTCAACAGGAAGAGGAAGTATCGACGTAAGTGGCATAGTTGAACTAAACATGTAAGAGGTTAATTTGAAGTACCCAAACCTGCCGACCACTTGTGTTCGATGTCACTGTGGCAGCTTCAGTGTTCGTGCACGGTTTTCACATAACTCGCTAGAAGAGCAACAAGCTATTCCAGCTGTTTGTGGTCAGATGTGTCCCTGACCACCTCCCCATGTGGTTTGAGTGATCAGATCTCAATGATTGTTTACACTTGTAGTTAGGGGTGTCCATTTGTGATCCCATCACCCGAGACACAAAGTTTCCTTTTTCAGTCTTTAAAACTTGAATCTTGAATCAAATTGTCCTTGAAATCAATGCCTGATCTCATAAAGCTGCTCTGAGTAGTCCCACAAGACAGTGAAGTAACTGCTCTCATGGATGTGGGCAAGGTGCGATAATTGTTTAGATTTTAGGATAATGACTCTCACTTTCAGATAATCTAGAGAGAGTGTGAGAAACTGCCCATATCAAGTCAGGTAGTTGATTTCAGAAAGTTATTAAAACTGTTCAGAGCATTCTTGTAAACGGGTTTTCATAAGCTGTTTGACAATCTAACCTGCCCCACTGTAGAAGAATAGATGATTTGATGTGTTAATATGCACAATATAGCAACAAATTTCTTAAAAATGTAATTGAAAAGAAGTGAAAATGATGCCATCTCTGTGTCTTTGTGAAAGCAGATTACTTTATCAATCCAGTATTAAGCTGCTATTGTTATCCAACCCAATCTCTAACTTTTTTCTTCTCTGTTCCTCGTCTTACAGAAGCATTTACTTTGCTGAAGGAAGGTGAGAGAGAGGGTGTGGTATTCACCTCCACCACTTACAACCGCCTGATCTGCAATTTGTTAGGCGAAGGATGCCTTGAGGACGCCTTGACAGTCAGGGACATGTAGGTGTCTTCAGGTCTCCTTCATACTGGGTGAAACCTTACAACATGTTGGAATAATTTTGAGTATCAGTGTTTTATGCTCTGAATGGTCACTTTCAGAACTGACAGCGAGAGTTCATCTGTTATAGACAAGCAGGAAGTGAGAGTTTAAATAAGGAAGTAGAGAGTAAAGTTCAGACCTTGGCTCCTTTTTCATTTCGACATATCTTGCAGTAAAGTGGATGAGAAATAAAAACCCACGTATTTAATGAATTTCTCAAGCAGTGTGAGGTTGAGGGAAGGATGAGTTAATTCTCTCAATGGAGTATTTAATTAGGAGTAATCCCATTTCGATCCAGTATCTAATATGTAGTGTTGTAGTCAAGACTGTACCAACCGAGACCAAGACATTATAGAGACTAGAGAGTATCGAAACCGAGACAAGGCCAAGACTGTATATATATCAAAGGATAATCACAACAAAACAGAAGCAAATGACCAGTATCTTTTTTTTTGTAAATTAAGTCTGGTTTTACATAAATGCAACAGCAACAAAAACTCATTTTCCTAGCGTCTCCAGTCGTCTTCATCCACAAAGACCGCATGACACCAGGAAGGCAGCAGCTACCTTAAACTCTTCTCACTTATCACAGTAGTGCTGGTCTAGTCTTGACCGGTCTTGATCAAAAAACCCGAGTCCACCCTGTCCAAGACTGAGACGAGACCCTTAAAAAGTGGTCTCAACACCAGTCTCGAGACCAAGGCCAACCTCAAGTACTACAACACTACTAATTTGCACAAACCAGCCATCTACATCTAAACTCTGAGGTTACATCCCACTGTAGTGTCTCTTGTCGGTTCAGATCCTCTTGATTTAGAACAGTTAATATAAGTGAAATATTCCCCCACAGGGCAAACAGATGGCACAGCAGTGTCTCTTGGTTAGACACACACATTTAAAAAAAAAAAGCCATATTCAACATGTAGTGTGGTTAATGCTCTGCTACTTTCCCCGTCTCGTCAGTCGGTGGCAAAGGGTCACCTCGGGCTAAAACTGTGGCTCCTCAGTCGACACGAGGATTATGAAGTGATTGTGTGCTAACACACTCTGCCCTGCTGGATATGAACAATGGTTCTCACTAAGCCCCAAGACACACACACACACATGTGCGCTTGGATGTACAGATTAATTTTGGTTTTCTGGGAAGCGGTTGACTTTGTGCAGAAACATCAATCTTCTTCCAATTAGTAATGTATCATGTGTTGTTGTGTTACCGGGGCCGTATCAGGTCCTGAGCCTGGGGACAAATGGACGGACAGACAGAGGTATTAGAGATCTGAGCTTAGCACAGAGCTGATCTTCTCCGCTGTTTGTCTTTTTTTAGGTAATCTCCTCCTTTTTTCCTTTATCTCCTTTTGTCCCTTTTCTTTATATCATTTCCCCTCCGCTGAAGGAAATAAACACAGAAGCGAAGAGTTAAGATAATAACATAATGACACACGCTGGAAGAAGAGATGCAGTTACTAATTTGTACAAAAGGAGGAAAAAAGCATGTAAAAACATCTATTACACTATCAGCATCCTCCCTGTTTTCAGCTCTCTACATGGCTCACTCTCTTATATTATGAGAAATAATCATATCAATTTTAGAGCCGTGTTTCAACAAGCACGAGGCAATACGAGTGATAACCCATCTCCAGTCTCTGTTTGAATTGGTTTATGGCATCCCTGCCTGGATAAAAGCTTAGTTTATCTGCACCCTTAATGAGAAGTGAAATGAGCTGAGAGGAGAGTCGGGGAAAAGATGGAAATGGGAAGGAAAGGATGGAGATAAAAAGGAGCTAAATGGGAAAAGAGGAGTGAACGAGGGGAGGAGGGCGAGATTTAATCACCGACGGGGATAATGAAGACGCTATAGGCATTAATTCTCAGTGCGTGTGGGTGTGTGTTTGTTTTTGGGTAATCTGTACAGAATTGAGCAGCGGGGTGCTTATGGTGAGATTAAGGGATTCGGGGGGAGTGATGATGATGATAGAGAGTGAGGAAGAGTTTCATGATGGATTCATTGGCTCAAGCCCTGTGCTCCAAGACGGAGGTGAGAGTGTGTGTGTGTGTGTTGGGAGAAGGTGAGCGAGCTCCTAGAGATTGATAAGAATAATTCTGACCCCGCACTCCCCACCACCAGCACTCCACGGCAATCCGTCGGCGACCCTGTTACCGCTCCAATCTTAGCCGTGACCCTGTCACAGCGGCTGCCGGATGCTGCTTGGCCTGGTGTCGCCACGGTGATAAGGATTGCCAGCCTGATGCTCAATTGAGTGAACGGATTAATCTGGTTGCGGGGCTA
>OOFC01022996.1:57374-71530 GCA_900323345.1 Pseudochromis fuscus
GGTTGCGGGGCTATAATAATAAGTATATAAAAAAAAAAAAAAGGCAGGAGGCAAGCTTGATTGAGGTTTTAGTGGCAAGGAAATGAAAAGGAGGACAGACGGCGCCAGGGAAGGAAGGAGGAAGGGATGAGGAGGTCCTCAATACTGCAGCCACATATTACCACACGCAGATGTACACACAACACACGTGAGGGAGCTCAGCAACAAGGAACATCACACATACGGCGACATCAATCAGCTGCTTGATGTCTGTATGATTTTAAGGTCACAGCAGGCGCTTTACGAGAGGCTCAGACTGGCCGTCAATCAGATTTGTTTCCTATTGTCTTGTCCGTCTTATATGTTTCAGCTCATGTGTGTTATCCCCTCTGTCTCTTTGGAGTCTAGTGCTTTTCTAAATGTGATGCCTCATAATGTTGAAGAATTCAAAGCCAGACAGATAGTACCTCACAGATTATAAAGATTTGCTTTTCACGGTACACTCCAGCAGTATCAGCTTTAAAGTTAGAAATAATGGACTTTCTTATAGCATTACTAAAGATCATGTAAATCCATCATGTAAACTCAATCTAATATCAAGATATACAAGTATAAATAGATACGCTACATGTGCAACAACAGAGAAGAGACTTTGTAAAGCTCTTTTCTTATTTTATATTTGTAGTGAAGATAATCTGACACTTTAATCGTTTACATTTTCTGGAAACCCATCTAAAAAAACATTCGAATAAAAATAACTACACACTAAAAGCAAATGTTGGGTTGTTTTTTACCCTCAGCTGGGTAAATATTGGACTAACTACACATTGGGTTTAATTTTACATAGGAATATGTTTTTTATCCCAGAAGGGGTATAAAAAAAAATAAAATAAAATGCCAAGTAAAAGCAACAAAACAAGTGGAAAATGTGGGAGAAATACAAAAAAATACTGAAAAATTCTGGGTAAAAACAAGAAAATGCTGGAACATGTTGGGCAAAAACAACTGTTTGTTGTTTTTAGCCTGCTTTTTGGGTTTTGACCCACCATCTTATTCATTTTACCTGATAATCTCGTAAGTAAAACCAATAAAATGCTAGGTAAAAACAGCCCATCCTACTGGTGTAAATCAACCCGATATGCAGTTAGTCCATTATTTATCCAGTTCTGTGTTTTACACAACTGAGCATTTTAGTGTGTACATGATAGGGCCTGTTTTGGACTTATTTTGGTGCAGCCTTTATTAAGTACAGCCTGATATTGATGCAAAAATGACAGTTACCCAACAAAGGTCGCAAACCTTTTTTTAAAGTAAAGGTGTGATGAAATGAATAGATAGCGAAGTTGCTATCCATTTATTATATCTGGATTTGGAAACTCATGTTGTATATTGTGATATTGATCCTGCCTTTCACGCCAGTTGTGATTTCTGGAGTAATTTCTAACAGACTGACACACGTAGGAATCATATTGGTGAAAAGTGATAACAGAGCAAATACTTTGTCTTTCCCTCAGTGCTATGTCTCACTTCCCGGACTTCAAGCTGAGTAATGCTGCATGCAATTTGCTCACCGTTACATACAGCATGAAAGGCCAACTCAAAGGTAAGAAACATACGTGTACGCCAAATACACACATTCAGTCATTCTGTACATACACACTGACTCTCTCCAATTCCTCCACAGAGGGTCTGGACAACCTGAAGTCTATGATCGCGTTGAACTATGTGCCCTCACAGCTTTGCATCAACAAACTGCTCAAGGGCATGGGAGAGGATGGCGATGTAGCAGGGATCCTGGAAGTGAAATCACTAACAGAGGGCCTCGGGAAGGACTTTAATTTGGGCGAATTGCACTTTGTCAACAGCACATTCATCGCGCACGTTAAAAAGTAAGAAGAACTGAGTCTACATGTGGGGATTTATCAGGGGAACTGAAAGACCTACTTTTCTCTTTCTTCTACAAACAAAGCCTTGAGACATCAGAGTCATTTAAAAGACCTTACAATCACATAAATGTCTACTAGCACCCCTTGGTTTTCATTTTCTGACCATGTATGAGCAGTTTTTAAGCATGTACAGCTTTTCAGATGTTCACCTAAATCTGAAGTTTCCTCTTATCACTTTTATTTTCCAATCTTTGAAGTCAAGTTGAGGACAGACGACCCAAATGAAGGACTAAAGATGAACAGGGCAGCAGGTTGTGAGAGGAAAATATGATTTCACTACAGTCTAGTGTGGATCTTTTTGTGCTGTTTTCTAAACACTGCAGCAAAGTGTGACAAGATCCAGGCTGACACTTAAAGTAAAAGCTTACAGGGTGAGTGCGGCGTCAAGTACAAATAGGAAACACAGGCGTAATAGGATTATTCCTGGATTCCGTTTTAATGTCATAAAAACACCCATCCTCCGCCGCTGCTTTGTCGCCTTTCAAACAACAGAGAACAAAATAATAAAGCACACTGTGCATCAAAGTTTCATTGTGCCACTTGCCGCATTAGCGCTGTCCCCGAGCTCGAACAGCAGCATCCCCATGCCAACTCGGAGGGACAGCAGGAAGTGAAGAATAGCAAGGCGGCCTCACGCCCGATTGGCCACCACAGCACAGGCCTGTCAGTTTGAACCCTGACCTCTGGGAGCTGCGCTCTGAGCCTCTCTGACACGTGCTTCCCCGTTGTATCTGAGTCAAGCTGACTGGTTAAGAGCCGCGGCGGAAAAGCGAGCAGGCCCGGAAAGCGGAGCGCCACATTTAGAGGGGCCCCTTTCTGAATTATTCAGACGGTCCCGGTCGCAACAATCAGCGCAGATATGTTCCCCCACCTCTGGACGCTCACACATATACATACACAGCGATGCGCACACACCCCGTGTGTTAAATATTCATTATGACCGGTGACGGTGGAGAGGGAGCAGGGAGCGTAAAGTGTTAGTAGTGAGGTCGGGTTGCCAGATTGAGTTGTTTTAGATTTGTAGTGCTTTGGTATGCAGGCTTTGTTTTGTTGTGGCAACCTCAGCAGAAAAAAACATTTTTATCACAGTGGAAGTGGAAGAATTAGTCTGCGCACAGAGGGGGGTTGAAAAGGACAAAAATGAAACCGGTATCATTTTAACACTGAATATTTTTTAAGTTGGAAAACCAGGTGTAAACGACCACCAAGATGCATTGAGATCTGATCACTCCACCACATGTGGAGGTGATGTAGGACGCATGCCCACAGACCTTTTGTAGTGTAAGCGCTGATGCGTCCCAGACAAGGACCTAACAGGAAGTATGTCACCAATGTAGGACTAAGAGCCACAGCCTTTCTTGTATTTAGTCTCCTTCATCTTGCCCTGGATTCATTTGCAAGTCGTAAATGACTTTGATTACTCCAACTGTTTCCAGTGACAGGACAAAGGCTATCGTTACAGTGGTGCCATCCAACCGCATGTTAAATACAGGTGTAAGCTGCAATGTAAGATGCATTTTAAAAACCAGAGTAAACAGGGTGTTACTGATGTGTTCTGCTTCTTCTAGATTATACCTTAAGAAATAAAAACTTTCATCTTGCCCAAAATGTAATCATCCCTAAAGCTCAGTTTGTTTATACCACTCTCATCTTTTAAAAAGTTAGTGAGGGCAACAGTTTGTGATTGTTGCACCTGCTTTTTCCTTTGGTCATTTTTATATATGTACAAACTGCTCCGAGTGGTGTTTTATTGTATTGTTGTTAATGTATCCTTTTTTTGTTGTTTGCCCTGTCTTCGAGCTGCTTCTGGCAGGTCATCGTTGTAAATGAGAACATTCAGAAATGGTTCTGAATTATCTGGTTAAATAAATAAATACATTTGTTTCTTTGGTAATACCCCTTCTTCCTGTCAAAACAATTAAATAAATTGAGGTACAATCATAAATGTTTCCAGCAACATTGCTGATCTCATGATGAGGTTCGATTCTCCTTTTTTGAGTAACTGAATCAATCTGTACTTTTCCTGCTCCTCATTAATTCTTCCCACCCTGTCTCTTCAGTGGTGACATGGAGTCAGCAGTGGAGCAGTTGGAGGAACTCTGCACCACTAACAACGCCACAGTCCCCGATTTGTCCTTCTTGTTCAAGAAATTCTTGCAAGATGGCAATGACCATGTCCTAGACAAGTGTAAGACACACACACACACACACACACAATGCATACAAGTATATAAATACAAATATAAGACCACATTTCAAGAGGGTTGTGTTGTAAGAATGATGCAGCTAAAAAACTGATGCTGTGCCTGTTGTGTTGCAGTGAGTGCTATGGTGGAGCGGCTGGCCAACCACTTTGCTCGCTACGAACCGGCCACCCACTTCTTCCTCCAGCTGCTTGATATGGACAAAGTCGAGGACGCCAAATACATGCTGGCTGTGAGTAAGTGTGCGTGCGTGCGTGCGTGCGTGCGTGCGTGCGTGCGTGCGTGTGCAAAACCTGAGAACCAAGGTGCACTAATATTTAACTAAATATTGTCCAGAGGTTTGTTTTGAGATTCAAATGTCATATTGTCTATTCTTCTTTACATCGTTTTGTTTTTTATGTATACACACACAGTCTGCAGAGTGTGTGTGTGTGTGTGTAAAAGGCTTTTAGATTGTGTTCGGTGTCAGTCCTCAGAGGCCGGAATGAGATGCACGTAATTAATATTAGAGGGAAATTAACTAGCGTTCATGCAAATGGATACGGATACGTTACTGGCAGCTCTTTCTCACTTCTCTTCATCACTATTTAAACACGAAGTGAAGGAAGCTTCTGATCACACATGCTCTCGTTAATCTCCATTTGAGGAGGAGAAAGGTGCAATGAAAGAAAACTATGGAAGAAGAAATTGAATCTGAATTCTCAGGTTTACCTCTTCACTCCTCACATCACCAAATATGGTCACTTCTGGCTCCAATAAAACAACATGGTGACGTTCAAATACCAAACTCCTGGCTTTAAAATGCGAGTGCGTGACCCAACAGATGACGTCATGTTAGCTCTGTCCATTATGTATACACTCTTTGTCCTGCCCAAAGTTTGATTGTTTACGTTGGGATGAAAGGAAGATTTGCTCAGTATGAGGAAAGATCTGTGAAGTGATTTTTTTTTTTTTACTTTGTTCGACCACTTTAAATACATTTTAAATCGTCTGGAGCATTTTTGTCCCACTGTGTACTTCATTCATTTGACTGCCTCACACTTGGCTACTTTTTAAATTATAACATCAACGTAATTAACATCCTCCCCTCCTCAAAAAAAGAATCAACAGGGGACCCTCCTGGCGATGAATTTAGTCCATCACAACTCCCAGTTGCGTCCCTCCTTGTTGTCAGACCCCGGCGATGGTGGAGACGCTCTTCCGCCACAACCATTGACTTATTTATCCGGCCTCACATTTATGACAGGAAATGCTTGCCCACATTCCACCGCTGAAGTCTGGCGGTCTGGAATTGGCCTCCGACGGCTTCACTTATTTAACACAGTTCATACATTACAGCTCAGTGACTTTGCTTTGAGCCTGGGGACATGAATATGTAGCAGCTAGATGGGTGAGAGTCGGGAGGACGGATGGAAGAGGACGAGGCGGCATGAGAGATCAAGAAACTCCAAGACACAAACATTTAGACGACGGCATCGCTCTCCTTCTTCTCTCTGGCAGTGATAATTTCCCCCTCACTCACCGGGTGATTACCCCCCTCAGTCATTCAGTTGCATGTCACTAAAGTGCTCACTAATGAACACAGATTACTTACCATCTCCACTTCCTACACTACATGACTTTTTAAACATCAGCTGTAAAAATCTGTGTCTTTTCAGGTCATTGCATGTTCGTTAACACACCATCTCTGCTGCTCTCACTTTCACCCTGAACTACACTAATGTTGAAAGTAAATATGTAAAATCTTTTTAAACAAGAGGACAGACTTCACATATTCTGAATATATAACATTATTGTAAATTGTACATGTGAGAAATGGAGAAAAAAGTAGGCGCGTGAATCTTATTCAACCCAAAATAGGGTTGGTCAGTTACAGCAGCTCTTTTCATAAGTGCTGTCCTCTGGACCGGAGTGAAAACTGGAGGAGACGGAGGACAAATATAAGCCACAGTAGACAGAAGACGACATGTGTCTGCCCTTCATCTCTCCCTGACATCTTGAGTGATTATCCCTCTCAATCTTTAAACAGGGATGTCTGACTAACATGCATGTTAATGAACAGATACATTACTTACTACTCCCATCTTTATTACTTTTTAAACACAAACGGGGGTTACACAACTTTAAAGCTACAATATGCATCTTGGTAGGATTACCCCTCACTCAGTAGAGATAGGAAGTAGTTTTAAAATGTCTCTCATCAAACCAAGTGGGGACAAAGGAGGAAAAATTGGATTTAAAATGGATGTGAACCATACAGCTTATCAGTGTTAGTCGTATATCTTTTGTCATGTATATACTTCAGATCATCAGTGAAATACAACCAAGTACATTTATTTAAGTTCTGTAATTTTTTAATTAAAGACTTTTATAGAGAAATGTTGTGCTTTACTTCAGTTACAACTATTTATAATAGTTACTTTAAAAAATGAAGTTTTCCTGCAGAACTCATTAAAAACTTTAAAAATTGGATGAATTTCAATAAGTGAAACAGCAGATAAAAGTGGTCAAATGTGACAATCATCTTTTCTAAGTTTTCTTTAAATACACAGAAAAGGCAAAACCTTCATGTTTGAAGTACTTTTTATAGACTGATAAAGAAAACACCAAATAAATCCATAATATTCATTATTTATACCTCTGAAGTAAATAGAAAAGAAATAGAAAACTTATTGGAAACATCTATATACATTTGTAGGTAATAAAAATTAAAGATTTAACAAAATAAAAGCAGTAAACATTACAGCAGTCCAGTTATAGGAATTATTTGATTGCTTCTGAATTATACTGAAACTAAAGAGAATTTTTGACTGGAAACACCAAAAGTAACACAACATGTGTGGGTGTTTGTAAGTTTAAGCGTTTGAGGTAACACTTGAAATGTGAGAACCCCACTGATGTGTGAGTGTGTTTCCTCTTAGGTCCTGAAAATTTAAAAACTGGTGCAAAACATTGTTAACAAGAAGCAAAACTCCAGGACAAATCCTTTTGGTGTCAGAAAATAAATCTACATGAGTATCTCACAGCAAAGACTGTTCTTCTCCTTCATTTATTTATTTATTTTTTGTCTTCCTGACTCCTCGTCTTCACAGCCGCTCTTCCAGGGTCACTGGAGGTTTAGCAGCAGCTCGACTCCTCCATCCCATCATAAGTGAAGCAGGACCAAAACTCCGAAAAGCTTTTAAGTAGGCGAGCAGACTATAATGATGGAGAGGCTATCAGGAGAGAAGGAGGTGAGGTCGGCAGGGAGCGGGATGGGGATGAAGTCAGTCATTAAGACGAGAAACGGTGGCAGAAGGAAGCAGCGAGGCAGGCGCTTTACGACGGCTTACGTGCATGCGGGCGCCGGGAGGCATCATTGAGGAAAAGGAGGAAGTACTCCCTGGGTATCCAGAGCTTTTAGGCGGTGTGTGTGAGGAGCAGTGGAGACGGTGGGGCCCAGTCGGTTGTGGCGTCGCCGTTGGGAGTGGTCGGTGTGGTGAGGGAGGAAAAAAATACAGGAGAGAGTGAGTGAGAGCATGGAGCAAAGATGCTGGGAAGAGTGAAGTGGCACAGTGTCGGTCTAATTGCCTGATTGTACTGAAGCCATTCTGCCACTTAGTGACTCTGAAAGAAGGAGGTTTTCTGTGTGTGTGTCTGTGTGTGTGTCTCTGTGTGTGATGTCCTGTTAAAAGCCTTACAGGCCACTCACTTTTAATTCTGTGCGCGGCAGAGAAGGAGTGAAACACGTTACTTTACAACTGGCTTGTAATCGGACCTCACTGCTGCTCAGCCAAGAGAACTCAGAGCTCAGCTGTGTTAATGCATCTCCTGCACTCACACACAGTATGTAGTATGTATGTTTGTTAGGTTTTCATTATAAGCAGCTGTACACAGGTTAAACAGACGTCAACAGAAGTCTGTCTGTTTCTAGGATTTTATCATAACGGTCTATTCCTGGGTCACATTTGCACACATCCTTTTTTTTTTTTTTTTAAATTTCATTTTCATTGTCCTCCGCTTCGTCCGGGTTGTGGGGGCAGCAGCCTCATCAGTGAGGCCCAGACCGCCCTCTCCCCAACCACTTCCACCAGCTCTCCTGGGAGAATCCTGAGGTGTTCCCAGGCCAGCTGGGAGATATTATCCCTCCAGCATGTCCTGGGTGGGCCCTGTGGTCTCCTCCTGGTTAAACATGAGTCCAGGGGGGCATCATCACCAGATGCACGAAACCACCTCAGCTGGCTCCTCTCGATGTGGAGGATCAGCGGCTCTACTCCGAGTCCCTGACCCGAGCTCCTCACCCTATCTCTAATGCTGAGTCCAGCCACCCTGCAGAGGAAACTCAGTTCAGCTGCTTGTATCCATGAATTCATCGATTCGGTCATTACACAAAGCTCATGACCATAAGTGAAAGTTGGAACGTAGATCGACCGGCGAATCGAGAGTTTGCCATGACAACTAATGGGTTAACTTTATCTGCTCTATATACAGTCTGTGGTGTTTAATGTTTTCATCCACTTATTTTAACGATTCAGATCGACGCTTTGTTCCAAGAATATGACCAATTAATAAAGCCACTATTTGAGAACTTTAGGTAATTTTTCTGCCAGAGAGAACTAGGAAGTGTAAATGTCATGTAACAAAATCACTGCAGGCCGGTTTATAATTTATTTGTTGCAGTCTTCCTACGTCTACTGTTACTTACTGTCTCTTTCAAGTCTGATTTAAGTGTTAAAGTTGTACAGGAGACAATCGTACAATAAACAGCTCGGCTCAGGCTGTCTGTACATTCCCACTGAGTACTCAACGTGACCTTAAGTGAGACTAAGTGATGATAATTATGCTTTCTGGTGTGAATAGTGCTGTACATTTAAATTCACAAAGAAATGAGTCCTTATTAAATCCATAATTATCCTTTAACCCGAGCGTAACCCCGAGTGTGCGTGCGGGTGTTTGTATGAATGCGTAGGTGTGCTGGAGTGCATGTGTGTTTTTATATACTGTACCAATGTGAAGAGCACAGGATGAAGAGTCCTCTTGATGTTA
The DNA here is from genome assembly GCA_900323345.1 of Pseudochromis fuscus. NCBI lineage: Eukaryota > Metazoa > Chordata > Actinopteri > Pseudochromidae > Pseudochromis > Pseudochromis fuscus. The sequence continues at coordinate 66,529 of OOFC01022996.1, forward strand.
AATTAAAAAAAGTTAAGATGACCCAGTGTTATCTCAAACACTTATCTCATATTTCTTTCTCTTTTGTCTTGATGCAGCGCTGTAATGGCGTGGCTGAACAGAGGGGAATTTTGCTGTCTTATGTGGCAAGGAGCACTCGAATTCCCGGACAGGTAAAGTTTTTCTCTGTAGGATTTGACCAAAAAATAATTTAAAAATCTTTTACGGTAGAATCATGATCTGCAATGTGAATCAGTCTTTTCCAACTTCTTTCAAATGTAGGCCACTTGTAGTCAAACTCTAAATTGTTCAGAATTATCATAATTTACCAGATTAAATCCCAATAACAGCACAAATTTAACATGTATTTGTCTTGAAATGAAGATAAACTTTCACCATGTTCATTGGGATTTTTTTGTTTGAGATGTTTTCCCTACAAACTTTGCAGATAACATTCAATTCAATCAAAATAACTTCAGATATTTTATGATAAAAGCCCAGATAAAAAATAAAGGGTTTCTGTCCCCTTTAAAAGTGATCAGTAGGCTTTTATTTTGACACTTTTAAAGGCAGTCCTGAGTTTGCATTAACAGCCTAATGCAGTAAATTCCAGGTTTTGATCCACTCCAGTCCTGATTCTGTTTAAAGGGTCAAGACGAGGCTTTGTACTGAAAATATGACTGATGAAACTAATCATAGGTCTGATGATTATTTTGAGATATACTGTAGAGCTACTGTTGTTTTAAACTACATTCCCCATGACTTAACTGAGAAGTCTAAGGAATAACAAAAAAAGAAGTAGAAAGCACCTGCTAACGTCACATTGTTTTAACTATGCTGTCACAAACTGTATTTTTGTGCTTACTAAATTTAACCAATAATGGGTGAAGTCTGCGTCCTTTCCTATTCAGAGTCTATGGCCCCATCCACACGGAGATAAAATTGATAACATTTTAAAACGTTTCCCCCTAAACCGGGAATTTTATCCGTGTCCACACGAAGATGCCGAAAACGCTGTAGTAAACATGCCAGGCCTGTGTGTGGCGCTGTAACGCTGCCACAGAGAAACACCAAAGTAGGAGACACGGATCATGCGCATTAAACTTGTTCGACAGGGAGGATGCGTAATAAACTCGTGAGAGGTAAAAACAACACTCGTGTTGCTCACAGTAGTTGTATAGTTTCAGAAGCTTTTGCTGTAAAATCCAAAACAAGCCCAGTAGCTGCTGCAGCACTGACGCGACGCTGTGATCCGCCATTGTTACTGTTGTTGTTGGGGGTCGTGCTGTGTGGACGCAAGGTGTAAACGATAACAAACTTTACCGTTTACACTGAAACCCATCTCCGTATGGACGGGGACTTTGGTCCTTGCCTGTCTCCATTGATAAGAGCTACTTCACTCAACGTGGCAAGGAAACATGGATGTCTTAACAAATCCTCACATATTGTTCTCATATGTAAATTCCTGTTTGTGTCCACAGTTGGGCAAGCTCAAGAACCTGCTGAGCTTGATCCCAGACTGCATCGAGAAGGAGTTGGTGTACGAGTACACATTGAAATGTCATGGTAAGACACACACACACTCACAGGCACTCGCTCTGACACAAGGCCTGAATGGGTCCAGTGGAGCAAGCGTAGTGCAGCAGGCGGCTCACTGGCCTGTGGCTAAGTCAACATTAACGGACGCATTAACAATGCATCAAGTCAAGTTGTGTGTATATGTGTGTGTGCTTGGGCAGCCATTCAGGGGTTAGAAGAACACATGTCCTCTAATGAGTTAGCTGTCCTGACTCGCCTAGCGTGCTAATCTCAACACGTTCCACCACTCAGCTTTTTCCTTCACACATTTCCTCTCTCCACCTTTTCACTCCTGTCCATATTTTCATGTCCTCATTTTTTTTATTTTCCTCTCGTCCCCCTTTGCTTCCACTTCACCTTCTCACCCTTGTGCCCCCCCCCCTCCTTTGTACCTTGTCACACCAGAGATGAGAAGACATGACTATTTAATCAGCATTAGCTAGTTGGCCGGTCAAGGCAGCCATAGGGGAAGCAATTAGCGATGCTCTGCTCGCCTCTGTTTCTGCCCCGTCTGTGTACTTTTTCTTTTCTCTTTGAGGGGTTTTCTTTGCTCTTGTCTCTGTATTTGACAGTAGTGTCTTTACTTTGCACTTTTATCTCTTTGATAAACAATCACACAGATTCATGGTCAAACACACCATGACATAATTTCACTAATTTCAGGTTTGTCTCCTTGGAGGAAAGTTTTTGCAGCTTAAAAATATGTAGTAATCTCTTTTTTTTCTTTTCTAAAGATTGCTTTACTTCTCAGGACTGTTATCTTTATTTCTTGCAAATTATACGATTTTCAAAGGTGCCAGTGAGTCTCCTCTGATCCATCATGACTTCACAGCTTAAAAACAAAGTAGGCATCACGTTGTCAGGAGTTCTGCGTCTCCACCTGCTTGTTAAACCTACAACCAGCAGCATTTCAGAAGTGAAATGAAAAGAAAGCGTCATTCTGGCAAAGAATGGGTAAATAAAAAGATTATCCGGTGTGCAGACGCATTTAAAACAAAATTTCTTGGCAGCAACAAATTGATCACAGACCACAGTGGGAAAAAAAAAACTATTATCCCACCACCACATGTTTTTGTCTCCTGTTCACACTGTCAGTTTTTCCTCTAAATGTCTTCATTCAAATAAGAATTTGACACATTTTGTCTCATTTATTGACTTTTCCTCTTTCTTTCTCTCTCCTTCATCTGGCAGCTGAGGATGATGACTTTCCAGCAGCCAAGGCTCTGTATGAGCAGATTCAGAAGGAGGGAGTAGCTATAGAAGAGCTGTCACTCAAACGACTGGCTGTGCTTTACCGAAAGGCAGGAGTGGTGGCGCCCTTCCCTGAACCGCCTGTGAGTCTCACACACACACAGAAAGGAGATGCTCCAAACAGTCACTCAGCTGCACATGTGAAAGGATGCTGGCAGATCTGAACGGACCCACAGTCATCATGCTCTAAGTTACTCAGGCAAATTGTGGCTGTAATGTCAGTTTGACTCCTCCAACTAGAAGGAAAACAAGTTTCTTTCCCATCTCCTGAAAAAGACTTGACATAACCTTGTCCTCTTAAAGGGGAACTCTACCAATTTTACCTGTCTACACAGTCATTTTAAAAGTTAGCACAGCTACATACATAGAAAAAAAACATTCAGTAAAGCTGTGTTCACACGAAACATGACGTGACTATTTACCTCACGTTACTCATGTAAATACAGCCACTGGACTGATTTTGGATATTTCACACAAAAATAGGAGTACTCGACAACTGCTACTTCCACCATCAACAATGAACAAGATCGCAAATATTTCTGTGTAGCTGATGTGGAAGATCCAAATAACATCAGTGTCCTGGTTTTATCCTGCTACAGAGTAACACGGTGCATTTCCACAACATGGTACCAGTGCTGCTCTTTTTTTTTCCCCCTTCTATTAAGAAGAAGTACCTGCTCTCCTGCGGTCCCAAAAGAAACAAAAATATCATTCTTCAATAATTAAATTAGGTGTTATGCTATTTATTCCAGTGGATCCAACATTTTTTTTGGCCTGCAGCCTCACAATATGAACTATTAGCTGTTTTACACTAAGAATTTACAAGGAAGCACAATTTAGAGAAAGGTTAGAAAATAAATAAACCTAAGTAAACTTTTTTTTTTCTAACCTGTTGTGACTTCTCAGATTTATCCAACGTTGCAGGCCTCTAACTTTAGTAAAATGGAAGCGCGTCATGATCGACACACACACACACACACACACAGGGAGAGCTCCTAACCAGTGCTGGCACTTGTCCGGCTGGTGCTGGTGCCATTGTGTGTGCGCGACAGTGATGCGAAGCAGCAGTCTGCCGGCTCAGGGTAGCTCAGGCCTGCAGCTCGCCATCCTGCGGTTGTTACTTTGCGAGTGTGTGTCAGAATTTACGCCCCATGGTCACTGGGTACATATATTGTGTAAGCGAGATGGTGTCACTGCAATAGCCACTCTCCTTTTCTGGCTCATAGTGTTTCTGAGCATTTCAGCGCATTGAACACTTTGTAAGATGATGTAGTGCCTATTTTAGGACGGACACACACACACACACACACACAGCCCTCTCAGCCTCAGCACTTTGATGCGCTGTCCCCCCCGAGGCAGGTATAGACCCGAACTTTTTCCCTCCCATCACTCACCTGCGGTACAAAGATAGAAGGAGAAAGAAGGATGAAGGTAGAGGAGCTCCTACATTATTTACCCAGTGTCAGCGTAGTTAAGTGATTGCTGGGTTTTTTAAGCTGAGGAGAGAAGAGTTGCAAGGAGAGGGAAAGGTGAAGAGTGGTGTGGTATTCAGAAGTTTCTACAAATAGGTAAAAAAAAAAAAAAAAAACACCTGACCTTGTTGTTCCTCATCCTCTCCGTCTGTGCAGAGCAGTGGTGCCCAACTCTGGTCCTCAAGGGCCACTAACCTGCACGTTTTAGATGTTTCCCTCTTCCAACACACCTGATTCAAATGATCAGGATCACTATCAGGCTTCTGCAGAGCTTGATGATGAGCTGATCATTTAAATCAGGTGTGTTGGAAGAGGGAAACATCTAAAACATGCAGGATAGGGGCCCTCGAGGACCAGGATTGAGCACCGTTGATCTAAAACAGGGGTCTCAAACTCGTGGCATGGAGGGCCAAGACCCTGGAGGTTTTCAACCATCTCTCCAGCAGCTGATCACACTGATGAGCTCCTTCCCAAACTGAAGGAGGTGTTCATGATTAAAATCACCTGCTTTAGTGACCGGCTGGAAAGAAAACCTGCAGTGTCTCGGCCCTCCATGGCACGAGTTTGACACCCCTGATCTAAAACATGCAGGATAGGGGGACCTTGAGGACCAGGGTTGGGGACCCCTGGTGTAGAGGTCAAAAACCCCATCAAAAACACCCCCACCCCTCAGCAGTATATCATGTTTTTTTTTTGAGAAATGTTGCGATTTTTCTATTAAA
>OOFC01022998.1:0-12341 GCA_900323345.1 Pseudochromis fuscus
CAGGGGTGGCGCTGAGGCTGCAGCCGGGCTCCTGTGGCGTCCCAGTCTGAGTAGCAGACACGGGAGAAGTGTTGGGAAAACACGAGCTGGGATCCCCGGGACCGGCTGATCTCCCTCCAATAACAGAGTCACCGCGGTCAAATAAACAGTCGAGTGCGTCCAGCTCGTCGGCCTCGCTCCTCGGCAGCCCTCCCAAGATGATGTTTTCTTCACAGTCACAGTTTCCCGTCTTGCAGCTGATTGGGGGAAAGCGACACCTGTTTACAGAGCGGTGCCTGGACTGAAAGCAGAGCTGCAAGTTGAGTCTTCCTGTCAGATGTGGGTAGAGTTACCACGACCACACAGTTGAAGTATCTGGTGTGGACGCATGCTGGGGCGACTGGGAAGCTGCTCTGATGTACAGTTACAGAGCTCAACACATGACTGTCCAGGGTTTTAAGTCTGTGGCTTGAAACTACAACATCAGCTGCCTCTGGTGGTGTTCAGTTTTATCAGTGTGTGACATCAATCTGTCTCTGAGTTTCTGTCTCTAAGGCTACGTTCAGATTGCAGGCTAAAGGCTTTTCACAAAAAAATCTGAATTGAGCATCAAGCCCTGCAGTCTGAACGTAGCCTATGTTTCCATGCCAGAGGTGAAAAGGATTTAGTTTGTGTTGTTGAGAAATTCAGCATCTCGCTCCAGAAGCTGAGTGAGAACACATGTTTTAACGTGAATATGAGTGAACCGGCCTTTGAAGCGCTTGTTAAACTGGTCCCAACAGCTGTAAAACTGACCAGCACGTGGTTTGAGTTTATTCCATGGCCGTGGATTACGGTCACTGTGGCCACAACAAAAAAATAAAACCATAAAGAAATCCATGACCCCCCTCAGAGATCACCTGATACGATCAGAGGCTCCAGGACTACTACTGAATACATCATGTGGTGAAACTGTTGTAAACTATGGAAACTACCTCAAATGCAGAGTGTTTCTAACCCCTACAGTCTGTTCAAATATCTTCATCATCCCTCAGAAAAACAACCTTGCACACAGTGTTGTGCGTCTTGCTGGGAGCTCTGGGAGTCAGAAACACTCTGTACCGTCACTGAATGTCTGAAGGTCCTGGCTGAGGTTTCCCTTCCTCTCACCTTTCACAGTAACACAACTCGCACTGCTCGTGTGTGTTGTGATAAGTGTGTTGTTGAAGCTCCCTGACTAACCTCTCACCTCTCAGATCCAAAACACGGGAGGAGGATACTGAGAAATCACACCATGGATTCCTACTGTTGGCATTTACGTGTTGCTGTTTGCCATTCGACTGACCTTTGGCTCAGAGGTGGGGGTGGGGGTGAGGGGGTGTCTAGCACATAAACACACTGCATGTGTGGGAGCCAGTGTGATCAGATTTGATGGAGATAGCAGATACAAACTTACCAGGTGAACGTAAGGCACAAAGTATCCGTACAGGGCTGCGGGGATGCCGAAGGCCCAAATGCGATATCCCAAAGACTTCCAGATGTTGACGTTGAAGATCTGGCTCATGCGTGAGCCGGATGTTTGGGAGGCGCTGGGTTTGTTGGGCAGCAGGGGTTTGTAGGTGAAGCCGGCCAGCATCAGCACAAACATGAGGATGCAGAGGACGCGCATGGTGTTCTGGAGGCCCACCTTCTCCAGCAGGCCGGACAGCACGAAGGGCAGGGTGACGGTGAAGATGCTGCTGCCGGCCGTCACGATGCCGTTCACCAGACCCAGCCGCTGCTTGAAGTAGTGGCCCAGGATGACCAGGCTGGGCTGGTAGGCAAAAGAGCAGCCGCAGGAAAACACAATGCCATAGGTAAAGTACATGGGGCCCAGGGACCTACGAGGACAGGAACAAACAGGAACTCAGTAATCATTCAGTAGGAAGAATCATAGACTGTATAGAAATGGACAAAGCAAGCGCAAAAAGGTGCAATACACCTGACAACCACTAGAGGCTGGGTCAAAAAAAACTCTAAATGACTTCAATTCAAAAATGGTCATTTTCAATCATTTTCAATCAGTCAATACATTTTTACTCAGCTCACACTTCTCAATGATCTGGTCCGTCAAAAAAAATCGTAATTCATAGATATTAGGCTTCAGAAACAGGAATATTTAGGGGCGTGGTTACCAAGACCAACAAGATCTGGTCAAAAACAAGATTAGCGTTAAAGTCAAGTCTCATGCACACTGGGCAGTGATCTTGGGTTCATGGGTCCAACCCGCCTCCTTACTCCGTCCGTCATATCCAAATATGGTCACTTCTGGCTCCAAACAACCAACATTTTTCTGAATGTTTTTATGACAAGCTGCTACAACTGGTTTGAATATTATTTATCTCACAAACTCAAATCAAACCAGTTTTGTAAATGCTTCTGGAGGTGATGATGAAGATAATAAACGGTGTTTTATTATACCGTATGCTGATGATACCAACTTTTATGTCAATGATTCGACCTTCTACCTTCTCCAGTAGTCAGTGACTCACTTCTCCTATTTGATTAGTTTACAGTTGTAAAACAGAGCAGGATATGACATCTACTGAACCATCATGTTCATCCTGCCACTATCCTTAAAACCACCAGTTACAACAAAGCTCTCACACTCTCACTGACTTGTAGGAAAATGCAGCAACAACATGGAGCCGGACAACAGCGTGTTTTCATAAATATAATCCTTGTTTGACATCCTTAGCCAGCAACACAACCTCAGGTTTAATCCTGGGATTGACTTCACTTTTTTAGTGAGGTGTGTTGTCATGGTAACGGCTGAAATATACACTGTACCAGATAGTAGGAGGAGGAGGATCCTGTGGAATTCAGTGTGAGATAGTAAGAGGGTTTATTAGAAAGGCAAGAGTTTCTAAATCTAATAGAAATATATTTATTGTCACATATCATACATGCAGTACACACAATGCAGCACGTAGGTGAAATGTTTGCTTTCAACACTGTAACTCTGGAAAAGTACAATCAGTGAGTGTTGGTGCAAACGTATCTCAGCCATCAAAGCCTGGCTGAACAGTATCTATATGAGAGTGTAATCTCATTGTTTGAAGGCCTTTTGCAGAACGATACAATCCTAAAAAACAGAAGCTGATAAAATACTGAAGCCTTGTATTCACTGACCTTGATGTGCAGTACATCTACTCACTGGTTTGAATGATGTTATGTTGGTTCTCTACTTTGTCCAAAACCATTTTCTTACATCAAAAACACACAAATTATCTGGAGAACACATTTATCATTACAGTCCTATCTACTTGTGCCATAATGGGAGTATTGTAAACTACTGATAAGCCTGTAAACTTGTCCAGCTGTTTTCTGTGGTACTTTTGTTTTATTCTTCAGTTTTTGTTCAGGATTATAATTTGTCGTGAGAATTAAAAGGCTGTGGACTTGTCCAGGTTTGTGATTGGTCATCGGGTGGTGGCTCTGGCCCTTTTATCTCGACATGCTAATGGCTGCGCTGGGAAAACCTGGGCTGGCTGAACTGATAACCACAGCAGTGACACTCGACTTATCTGGTTGAGTGAGGCCAGATAAGCAGAAGATATCCTGACTCTGTTGAACTTCACAAACTCCACATCTCAGGGCAGGTTCAAACTTTCTGGTACCATCTTCGACTGGGGTTTAAGTACAAAGCACATCAGCTGCTGGGAGGAGGTTGGACACACACTCATAACTCTTTAAAGTCTCACTGAGTGATACTTTTAATGTTTTAATTAGTGTGTCTGTGCGACTGATGGCTGCTTCGTGTGACTGTCTCGCTGTGATATACGTGGTTTGTTCTCTTGTGTAACAGATGCTGAACCTGAACAACACACACTCGATCACCGGATATGTTGCCAAAGATACTACAGAGTTACAACATCATATTTTGTCTTTTAATCTCTGCAAACAACATCAAACGAGGCAAAAATGATTCACCAGCGAAGGTCCGAATGCTTTCAGGATGGGTGAGTTTCAAAGTCCTGTTTGAGGTAAATAAATCTGCGTGTCAGCTTCAGAAAATACCTCCAGGTTAGTAAAGCAGAGAAATGCTGCACCTTGTACTGTAATAATTCCTGTAATTGAAGTGTTATCTTATTAAGTGCAAAGTGATAACGGCGTCAGGGCGGCTCACTCGCTGCTTTGTTGGAATCTGATGTGTCTGAATGCTGGTGTGAGCGTTTCCTCACGTGTCGGCCAGTATGACTTTCTAGGAAATTATTAACAGGAACGTGTCAGCACTGAGCCTCTTACCCACAGAGTCCTGACAAAATGTAGGAGGAGTAGGCTTCGTTTAGGGAGATCAACTTAACTCAACCATTAAGTCCTGGAGTAGTTGTGAACTTTGGGATTTACTTCCTGACACTTTAATTCATTGCTTAGAATAAAGGGAAAATATGATGTGTTGCAGTTTTTGATGTTTTATCACTAACGCTGCTTCTATTAACAGCTAATGAAAACTTAACGTCACCCATGTCATACACTAGGTTAGAAGTCCCATGGATTGAACAGATAAAGCTAACATGACATCACCCGATGGTTTGTGGACTTATTTTGAAGTCAGGAGTTTGGTGTTTGAACGTGGCCATGTTGGATTATTGGAGCCAGAAGTGACCATATTTGGATATGAAGGGAGGAGTGAGGAGGCGGGTCTGACCCTTGAACCCGAGGACATTGTCCAATGCAGCTGGAGATCAGGGCTGGTCTCACTGGATCAGTCTGAGCTGTCCACTGGTCTGGTTGCCTCGTCCTTTTCCATGTCTACATGACACTATGAGGACGTTCATGTCTTTGACCATCGTGATACGACTGCGTATGATTCCAGCTGTGCTATGGAGCATTTATTAATGTGGATGTTTAAATTGTAAAACTAAATGTAACAGACTCTGCTGAAGGTCATGTGATTCAATCCAAAGTTGCTGAGCTGTGTTTCCAAAGTCATGAATGAGTGTCAGCTCTGAGGCTGACAGGAAGATTTAAACAGCTTAGAAACAAATTCACAAATAGATCAAACTCATGTCTTTTGGAAATGTCGGAAAATAACAGGATCTAAAATGATTGGCATTGTGCTTGAATATTTCTGAACAAAGTGTGGTGGGAAATGACAGATACTTTGTAAAATACTACTGGTAGCATGCAAGTTATAGAATTTTAATAATAAAAATCTACGTGAAAAAAAGAAAGAAAGACAGAAAAAGAAAAAAAAATGCAAATCAATCATCTACTGAGGAACATCATTAATTATGGTCAAAGCTCCAGGACACCTCCTACATGGACCTTGTGGTGTAACCACTTCAGCAGCTTGTAACCAATGGAGACCATGTTTCAATTATGTTCAAATGTAAATGAGTTCAAACCTCCACCAAGACTCCTCCAGCTGTACTGATGCTGTGAACACTGTCGCCCTCTTGTGGTGAACACTATATATTTAACCCTTTAACCCCGAACATTTAGCTGCTGACAGGAAGTGACGTGTCAATCAAATTACCGTAATTCCTCAGCCATTTGTGCTAGCGACGCGATTCCAGCTGATTCTGAAAGTCGATTAGCAGAGATTCCATACACTACCGTAATGTATGTAATATGTACAGAACCCTGCACTCACGACATGACTCCATTCCCCTGCATTACTGCCGTAATGTATGTAATATATACAAAACGCTCCACTTGTCGACGTTCACAATCAGCTGGAATCACGTCGCTAGTGCAAATGGTTTTGGAATATGAATTATGGTAAGTTGGTTTATGCTAGTCACTCTGTATCACCGCCGACACGCTCGGTGTTAACGGATTCAAATATTGGTCTAATACAACAGAGGGATTTCTTTCTTATCGTCTGATCTGTCCCCAGTATGAATCTGTTCAGTAGTTTCCCTGTAATGCTGCTAAGAAACAAAACCTCGTCGGTAACAAGTGTTATCCAGGGCGCAAGTGAACTGTATATTTTTGTAACAAATTACGAAAGTTAGCTAAATCTGAAGCCTGAACTTACGCCTGACCCCCCCCTCCCTCTCATATTAGGTGAAGGAAAAGTAAAACCTGTTCCCTCAGTTTAGCTAATGATGTCCTTTTGGAACGATCCGTTAAACCAAAGTAAACCATCATTATTATTATTATTTCTTCCCCTGATACCTGGGGGTCCGTAGGTGTCATATATACTGGATATATTACTTGATGTCTCTTGAAATTGACAAACTTTAGTGCTTCCTTACGTGACAAAGGAGCTGGCGAGGAGGCCGACCAGGCCGACGGCGGCGCCGCCCACAGCTGTAACTCTGCAGCCGAGCATGTCGGTGAAGACGCTGACGATGGGAGAGCAGAAGAAGATCATCCCCATGGAGAGAGATCCCACCCACGCTGCAGGAGAGAGAGGAAGAAGGTAATGAATGAACGAGACAACGTGACGCAACAAGCCGCTGATCACTGTTTCATAATCTGAGGGGAAACTGGTGGGAACACACTACAACACCGTCTCCAAGAAACTGTCGCCGAATATTTATACTACGGACACTGACTACAAAACACATCCTGAGGTTGCTATAATAAAACACTGTTGCTCTTGTATCCATGTACACATTCACTCACAGGCACGTAAACACACAGACGACAGTGAGGTGATCAGTCATCAGAGCCTCACATATCTCCTGACGCTCTGATGTCACATCGGACCCAACACTGCATCTGTTTTGTCACCTTGAAGAAAACAGGGAGGAGTGTACAATGACCTCTGTGAGTGGACAGGGAGGAGTGGGCAGGAAAACACTTCAGCTGTGATACACAACAGTAAACACACATACATCATGGAGACTGGATCCAACATCACTCTTCCTCAGGAATGACTAAAAATGGTGCAGGCAACAAACAAACTGCACAACTATGCTCGGTGTGGTCCAGGTACTCAGTCGGGTGTTGATATGGATCCTTTCTTCTATCTAGATGTATGATGTTACATCCAAAAATCATATACCTTCATATTCTATACCTGCTTATCCAACAGGGCAGAGGGGGTCAGACTGTTTTTACAAATGGACGAAACAACTGGGTTTCAAAAATGAAGCAAATGCAGAAGTGCAAAAAGATGCAATACCACCAACGGCCACTAGAAACCAGCTCCAAAAACCTCTGGCTCCAACTGACTTTTCAATCCTGAAATATTCAGTCAATACATTTTTTCCACAAGTCATTCTGATGTCATTAGATAAAGTCAAGTCTTCTTCTCAGAGATCTGGTGGGAGGAGTTAGGGGCGGGGCTAGTCTGATTGACAGGTGGTCCATCTGAAAATCATTTATCATTGGGGAGACATTAGGCTGAGAGTTTGATTGACAGCTCTGATCTCCAGGTGGTTTGGAGGTCTCATTGGACAGAGTCCCGCCTCCTCACTCCTCCCTTCATATCCAAATATGGTCAAATCTGGCTCCAAACCACCAACATGGCCACGTTCAAACACCAAACTCCTGGATCAGGATGTGAGTCCACAAACCAGCAGGTGACGTCATGTTAGCTTCATCCATTGTACAGTCTATACTCACTGTACAGCAGTAACATGTACATTTTATCCTGCTCCTTGAACAGTATTGTAGTAAAATCTGATCAATTGACATCAAGTTAGAAGAAGTCAGCATGGAGTGTTGCCGTCTGTCTTTTCCTTCCTACAGTGTTTTAGATGTTTTCAGTCTTTTGTTACTGAGGCAGAAAAACTGGTGATTCATTGTTTTAATGAACCAAAGTGAGAGTCGTAGTTTTAGTGGAGCTGTGTTCGAGCGACCACAGGAAACATCTGCAGTGCTGGCTCAGTGCTGGCTCAGCAGTCCTCTGTCAGTCCCAGGTCAGGCCCCACGCTGGTCTGTGGGACACATTAAGGGACAGCATGGACTACTGCACCTTGAAGGATTTGGGATTCATCAAAGAAGAGTCGGACCACACGGGACAAACACATTTATGTTGTTTTACTTTCACCAAGGACGAGAAGCAAAGAGTTTTGTTGACAGAGCAAACGAGCAGATAAATTGTGAAACTCTGGTGTGAATGAAAAGGGGAAGCTCGGAGTGAGTGATGTGTTTTTAGAAACCTCTGATGGAGCAGTTTGAGGCCTGTAATGATATCACTGCAGCAGATAACAGCGCTGGAAGTGACGGACAGGTGAAGGTCGAGCCGCCACACGGGGCTCGATGCTCGTGGGTTCAGGTGAAACTGTGGGAAAAAGTGGATCTGCTGCAGTGTTTTTGTTGTCTGGTTTTTACATGAGTAACGGGAGAGGTGTGTGTCAGGTTTCACCACTCGGCCTTTACTCTCTGCTCGAACCACATGCTGTCACACACTCAGGTTTCCCCATGAAGAAGAAAAACAGCCTGCTGCCATGAATCGTCACTGTGAGTCTGCAGCTCAGAGGACGTGATGCTCGTCAACATGAAAAACTGGAGGAAGTTTGGTTTTTGTTCCTTAAAACTTGAAGTGAAACAAAGTAAATCCTCAAACAGTGACCGAGGCCTTTAGTTACCTGAGCTGCCAGAGGTGACAGGTCTAATTTCATCTGTTTGATAAGTTTCATTTGTCAGATTTCAGCCTCATTTTGACACTTCAGGAAGCATTAAAGTTACTACTTTATACTGTACACTCGGGCTGCAACTGTTATTTTGATCATCTATTAATCATCGACTATTAAAACTATTAATCGACACATCGGATTCATTTTTATTAAGTTTATCCTGAGGTCGTTGAACCTTTTAAACCCCAAGGTCCCCCAATTGGAGGACCCTGAGACTTGTCTCTGGTATTTTTCTATAGCTGAAATTTCAAAATAAGGGCTCGGGGCTTAAGAGGTTAAATGAAAGTGCAAATTAATTAGAAAATTAGAAATTAGAAAAAACAGAGATGGACACTTTATTCAAAAATACAACTTTTAATACATCAAAAATACAATCGACTATTTTTATTGTTGAGTTTTGTCGACAATGTCAGTTAACCCTTTAACACCTCCAAATTACCACCTGGACTTTTTATGCTGATTGTCAAATCTAACATTTAAAATCTAACATTCATGTGTAGCTGCGGTGTTTTTGTGTTTTTCTGCTATCCTGGCTTCATCGTTATTACTCTCTTACAACGTAGTATATAGTAAATCACCGGCTTCAGGGAGAGGTACTCGTGAAATTACCATAGCGACACCATATTCAATGTGAAATGCAAAGTCTCAGCTCTCGAGAGCCGTTGGAATTTTTCTGATTGCACAAACGTGAGGTAATTACGGTAATCCAAAGTGCAGACGTATCGTCGATGATACGCTTGGAGTTAAAGGGTTAATTGTTGCAACCTTACTGTACACCACACAAACACTTCCTTTAAGAATTCCATTTCAAAATAAAAGCCCAGTACTAGTGTGTAAGTAGACTGAAACCTTTCATTTCTTTACTGGATGTTTATGTAAAATATTTACAGACAACAAGAACCACATGCAGTTAAAAAAACAGAAAGTAAAGTGTTGGTTTGACCCCGTCCACAGTAGGAGGTCTCAGAGTGGTCAGAAGAGCTGGCTACAATAACACATGATGCTTTCTCAAAGTGTGTTCTGCTAAACTCTTCATCGGCAGCATCAAAAATGTCCACGTAGGATATATTCAGTTAGTAAAAACAGCATGACTTTACACTTCATAAAAGAGGAAGTCAGTAGGTACATTTTCTCCACAAGTCATTCTGATGTCATTAGATAAACGCTTCCTCTCAGAGATCTGGTGGGAGGAGTTAGGGGCGGGGTTAGTCTGATTGACAGCTGTGGTCTTCAATAAGATCAGATCTGAACTCCAGTCTCGTATCCACTGGACATCGACCTCAGGTTCAAGGGTCAGACCCGCCTCCTCACTCCTCCCTTCATATCCAAATAAGGTCACTTCTGGCTCCAAACAACCAACATGGTGATGTTCAAATAGCGAACTCCACAAAGTACCATGTTAGCTTCATCCATTCAACACACAGTCTGTGGGAAATATGAATATCTGCACCAAAAACTTCATGAGTTTCATACATTTAACTCACAACTAAACCTTGTGGTCACCAGAATCTTGAGGCTTCTCCAGCTGAAGACCTTCAGAGTCAGGTCCTGACAGCCCTCCCTCTACGATACGTCGTGGCTGGCATCAAATCCACGAGGAGGGAAAACATCTCATATCAAAGTATTTTTAAATCTACATTTCAGAACCTTAATAAAACCTTGTTGTACAGATGTTTGCTTCTCTTATCTTACCCTTTAGATTCACATTCATCATATGTGTTGAGGTTGGGGTTCGATACTTCCTGTATGTGTCTTGTCAAACTGAGACTCCAATAAGTTAAACATTTTCAATGCATGGTTTGCTGAGCCCCCATATGCTTAAGAAATGTTTATTGGACAAAGTGCAGTGACATCCCTCACTCAAATGCACATGTACAAAAAACGAAGGGGTAACCTATATTTAGTGACTGTCCTGTTGCTTAATGCCCTGCTCTGGTTTCCCTGTGTGAGCCAATAAACTGTCAAAGCCTCTGCAGAGCACAGTCAGTCCCAAAAATGCCCAAAGTTCAATGGCGTCCGCTCTACCTGGTCTCATATTTGCGGGGGTATCAGCCTGCTTTAAGCTACATAATGTAATAAATGGCGGTGAACACGAAGGGCAAAGAATCCCTCAAAGACAACAGGAAATTGCTGTTGTGGTCTGCTGGCTGTCTCCATTTAAACGCATTTACGCTTCAGACAAAGACAAATTCCAGATTGAAAAATGTAATATTGGGATTCTCTCTGTCCCAGTGACATCCAAACGCTCGCCGCGGGCTCAGCTCGGACACCGACAGACCGGTTTCCCTAAGTCGTCTGTCTGCTCGGTTAAAGACTTTCTGCTGGAAATCCCTCGGCCCTGAACCCACTCACCCCACGATGACTGGACCTACAGCAGAGACCTGCACCACAACCACACAGCACAGACCTGAGGGGACACCTGAGGAGACACCTGAGGAGACACCTGTCCACTAACCACAGATCTGACACATGTCCAGCCCCGTTCACCCAGACTATGCATCATGTTCCAGATAAGTCTGAATGGACCAGCTGTTCACGATTAAAAGGGAATACTGTTATATAATGGCATGTGGCTATACTTTAGATCAATACTGTATTTGTTCTGATTCTATATTCATCACTTTTAACCAGTTTAATCATTAATTAGCATATTTATGTCAACACTATACTTTAAACTACTGCTGTCAAATGATTAAATCTTTTAATCAGATTAATCACAGTCGCTGTAGATTAATTAAGATTAATCACGATTAAATATCAATACTTTGTAATCTATATTAATCGCATTTCATTTTGCAGGAAGGGGGGTTGTCGCAAGCGGGGTGATGCGTTACCCGAAGTGCTAGCGGTGTGTACTAATGTATGCTTTGTGTTAATGTGGTGTTTTAAGCTGAAAAGGCTTTGGTGAAAAGACTTCCTGCAGAGTGTCAGTCACTATCCTGTCTGGATTTTTTTGTGCTCAGATTTCCTACAGAGACGACCAACCTGCTGTTTAGCATCTTCCACTTTGATTGGTTGGTTCTGCTTCCTGTCACCACAGGATTAACTTCCTGTTTGTGTGTGACGACAACTCCACTTGGACAAACTGCCTGAACTGTGTTGCCAGAGTCGTTCAGAGTCATTCTCAGCTGCAGATGAATGAATTGTGTTTAAATTATTAATCAGATTAATCGTGATGATGGATTAATCTGCATTAATGCATTAACTCTGACAGCCCCACGTTAAACCAACAACACTGTTGCTTATTTATTATCATAGGCTGATCGTTACAACTGTTTATACATATTTAGACTAACAGTTACAACGGTTTATTTATATTACTTTAGCTAACAGCTAACGGCTAACGTTTTCACCAGGTCTGTTGATTTGCTAGCAACATAACAGAAAAGATGCAGTGAACAAATGATTACCGTATTTTCCGGACTATAAGCCGCTACTTTTTTCCGACGCTTTGAACTTAAACACCGGTGTTTCTCATGTATCGGCGGCACAAAGCTCATTAGCTTTTTACAAGCTAGCAAGCTCCATGCCGCCGATACATTTAGCGTCGTCACATCAGACCCGGTCAGAGTGGACCACATGAAACTGTTTGAATAAATTCAATAGCGGCTTATAGACAGGTGCGCTCAATAGTCCGGAAAATACGGTACATATTGGGCAAGATCATACGAAAAACTCCCGTCTCCTAAAACATGTTCACACCAAACACCAAGTAAACCTTGAGTTACTCATGCAAATATGAACTGATTTTGGAGATTTCACTCTAAGCACATATTCGCCCTCAACAGCCAATAGGAGCATCCC
>OOFC01023002.1:0-18307 GCA_900323345.1 Pseudochromis fuscus
TTTAAACTTCTTTTCAGCGTATTAAGGAAAGCTCTTTACAATCCTCAGCTGAAAAAGAAGACTCCTCAGGCTGAAACCACTTCCTCCTCTCTCTCTTCTCTTCTTTTGACTATATTTCTAAATTTACCCATCCATTAGTGAGAGACAGAGTTGCTCGAGCTTTTAACAAGGCTACTTCTTCTCTTCAGTGTCATGCTCTACTGAGCTTCAAAACACGCACCCCTCTTTTGTGTCTTTATTATGGGTAGTGCTGAAAGAGAGATGAGTTTGAGGTTGTTGAGCTTCTGTGTGTGTGTGTGTGGTGTGTGTGTGTGTGTATCGGAGAGGGAGAGAGGGAAAGATAAGTTAAAAGAATCAGTTTTCTGTTTAATGTGAGAGGAAAGATATTTACAAGAAATCAGCCAGTATACATTTGCCCGGGGCGCCACAGGAAGACAAGATTTTCTTTTTAATTTGTGTTTTTTTATTTTTGGGGGGGAGCTGTTAGAATTTAAACAAGAGGGGACGCGGCGTTTTGAAGTCCCACTGATCTGATGATCATGACGGCAGCTGTCGATATGAAACCGACGTTAACAATCATAAAGGCTGAAAAGATGGACGGTGAGTAATACAACTCCTCTGTGAGAGCTTGACAGTTAACACGAGACTAACGTTACTCCGTAATGTTTCCTTGTAACGTAACCGGCTGCTGGCAGATTACGTTGATGATCGCCACAGGGGTTAATTCTCGGCAATCAGACGCGATCAGAGGCACACAGCGTCCCGAAGGTTTGTGTGTGTGTGTGTGTGTGTGTGGTGAAGGTGTTTGATTGCTCAATATTGGACAACACGCAACACTTGAGAAAATGCAGTCACGCCGGAGACTTTCCAGTCATGCAATAGGCTGTACTGTATGTGTGTGTTACTGATTATTATTGAGTGAGTCAGGGTCTAACCGGCGTGCGTTTTTATAATATAAAAATATGAAGCTGCCTGTGAGACAAGGTGTCAATTGGAAACTTTATTTTACATTTGTAGACACAGAGACGTAGTGATTGTATGAACTGCACGTTTTGAAGCTGTGCTGTGTGACAGTTTGTCAGCATGTTTTGTGAATATTTCAGATTTTCTTGAAGGAAGTTGAGTTTTGTCACCTTTATTTAATTAACTTGATTATTTATGTCATGTTTGTTGTATAAATGGTACTCCTCCCTCTTTCATCCCGCTTTGATTTCACTGGAGATCTATTATCAACAACTTCAATCGAAGCACCTATCTCTGACACATATACTCCATGCCATGCTGTGTGTGTGTGTGTGTGTATGTGTGTGTGTGTGTGTGGGGGGGATGCACTCTGCCCAGCCGGCATGGGAGACAGGCAGTGTGGTGCCTAATAACTCCCCTCCCCACCAACCCCACTGTCTCCTCTGCCTCCCTTTTTCTCCTTTCTTCTCCACCTCCCTCCTCCTCCTCCTTCTCAGTGGCTGAATCTGACTTTCCAGAGGGAAGGAGAGGCAGGCTGAGGTGATGAATCTGCAGTGCTGAGGCTTGCCTCTCTAACTCTTGGCTTGCTCCAGGGGTAGTCCGGGGGCACAGACAGGGAAGGCCGCCACTGTGAGCTGTTTTTGTGTCAAAGCTTTTAAACCTTTGTGTGGTTTCACTTCTCTCTTTTTTGAACACACAGCAATGCCACACACATGGTGGCTTGTTTAGGTCATTTGCATTCAGCAGCTTTTTTTTTACATGCACTAATCCCCTTATGCTTTTGTAGCTCAGGTGGTGTTTGAGCCTGTTAGCGGAGCGGCGAGCAGCATCAATGCATCATGGAAATCTGATACTAATTGCTGGTGTTTGACCCACCGAGAGGCTGTGACTCACCACATTAACCACCTTCACCCTGTTGTCAATACCTGCAGAGCAAAGATTCACACACAGGCAAACTCGCGAAAATGCTGACGGCTGCAGTTATGTTGCCAAAGCGTAGCGCTATCTTGCAAAACCGTTTCGCAATGCTCGCTCCTACTTGCGCTCACTTGGGTGCACTCGGGTCAAGCTGAGGCTGCCAAGGAGCAGCTCACAACTTCACACAAACACATCTTTTCTATAACTCCATCTCACACACACACACACCCAGAAAGAGAAACACACACAGTTCTGTTTACTCCTTGGTAATACCGTGCTTACAAGATAAATGTACTATCAATGTCCAAGGCTGCTTCTAATCCTAATAAGACATAACAGAGTTGCAGGCATGTGGAGCTCAGCGACAGACCCTTTGAGTACAACTTGAACTGAACGAGATAAGCGCTTCATTCAAAGGCAGAAAGCATTTGTTAAATTTGTGTGACAGGGAATAGCTGGACTGCTACAGGGAGAAGCAGCTCTCTCAGTGGAGGTGTCTGCTCAGCTTTTCACAAGCAAGGACCAGAGCTATGGCACGGTGGGAAGTGCAGCTGTCTTTTTTTTTTCACTTTCTCCAAACACCTGCAACCACATACTGCACATACGTACCCCCTTGAACAGGGTTAAGTGGTTTTCTCAGCCCACCTTACTATATTGTTTGTTTTTCCTTTGCGACGGAAGTGCAGCCAGTGTCGACTTACCCAAGGCCCGTGCTCGCTCTCCAGCAGAGGGGAATACATTTTTTAAAAAGTGCTCACACACCCTGCCAGGGTCAGACGTACACCCAAACAAAGCTTCTAATGTTCCACCAAGCTGTTATTTCTCTGTTCAGTGTTACAGTAGTCAATTCCTGGCACAGGACACTTGCGTCTTTGTAGGCCAGACTGTGGTAGCTTATTATCGAAAGCATTATGTAGCCATAACAAAACTTAGCTCTTCATAGAAACGGGAGAGGCAGCGGCGGTGGCAGTGGTGGTATTTTACAGGGAGTGGTACAGTCAGTTCAATATGTCTATCCAATTACAGCGATGTCAATTATTTACAAAGCAAGTGTGTTGAAGAGTGAGTCGTCCAAGTTTTGCTTTCGTCAGGCCTGGAGGTCGGGGTTCAGTAACTGACAGGAATGCTTGTGAGCAGGCCCTGCCGGGTGGCAAGCACAGGAGCATAAAAAGAGCTCGAGGGAAGGTTCACTTTTATCAGATCAAAATGCTGCAGTTTTTTTTTTTTGTAACTGGCAGTCCTGATGCCCCTGGAGAGAGGCCTTATATGGCAACTTGTTTCACCATTGCCACATACACTATACACACATATAGGCCGTGCCACATGCCTCTTAAAAGGACTTCACTGACTTTCTTTTTCATTTCCAGCCCCCATTGCTGGTACAGTATGGAGAGGGGTCGCTTGTGTCAGAGCAGAGGTAGTTACATAAGCTTCAGGGTTTTTGTTTTTTTTTTGCTTTGGTGTGTTTGTGTCAGCACTACATGCGGTAGCGCGGTGTAATATATGCCAATGTTTGAGTGTGCGTGGCTGGCTGGCTGGCAGCTGTGCAAACACTGTTTGGGTGATCCAGGCTTCCCTTGATGTGGTCTGTCAATGAATCGGGCCAAACGAAGCAAATAGGTCAGTTTTCCGTCCGATGTGCGCCGTGTCAAACTGAGGGCGATCGGGTTTTTTGCGAGATCAAAACTTGATTAGTCAGTCCAGTGTCCAGTGAATCACCCGTATGGCATTAGGTAGTGTTTGTGCCTGGAGGGCAATAGATACCAGCATTCTCAATGAGCATCCCTGTGCTGGTTAGACTTCCCAACAGACTGGGCGGACACGATGAAGTGGATGTCTGTGTGCTTCCACAATGACCCCATCTTTATTTCTTTCCTTCCCGCGCTGCTCAGTTATGCCACTGTGTTACATCAAATGGGTTATCCCCACCATTCAGTTGGCATTTCATTCATTGCTCCTTCATTCAGCCTGTCATCTGCTGCGTTGCCCATATAAACATAAAACCCTTGTACTGCGTGGGTCTTTTCTCGACGCTTCCCTGGTGACTACACGCCTTAATCGTGCCTTATAAAGCTTAGTCATAAAGTAAGGCGTGTTAGCACCAGATACAGCCGTCTGCTAAATAATAAGCATATGTAGAGAGGGGGGTGGTTGGAGGGGTTGAGGACTTACTAAGGTGTGGTCAATGTGATAACAGTAAAGGGTATAAAAAGCAGAAGAGAGCCTTTCCTAGCAACTGGTTGTCTACAGCTTCTCATTTTACTCACATTCCTCAAAAACCCCACAACCAAAACATAGGAAAAAATAATCTATGGTGGCTAAAATAAAGCATTAACAAGCTTTTTTTTTTGGGTAACAGACAACTCGTTTCAATCATTCACCCACCCACTCACACAGTTCCTCCTCCAGTGTTCCTCCCCCTCCTTTCCCTTTCTTCCTCTGTTTCCACATCTTGCTGTTGGCCACATGAGTTTCTCTCACGGCGCCTTGATGTGGTGCATAGTGAGTTCCTGGTGAGTGCACTTTGTCCCCAGTCATTCCCAGCTTGTAATCCCTGAGTCACGGTCCTAGACGCCTGCTTGCACCACACGCCACTGGCTGTCCGACTGTGCGTCTGTTTGACAGGCTTTCTGCCGCCACAGGCCCCTGCCTTCCCAACATCACCAGTTTTGACAGTGAACCCTAACTGGCTTGACACTGTCCTAAAACTGCTCCACCGCTGCCCACGCATCTCAACATTGTAACTTTTTTTTTTGTGTGTGTGTGTGTCTACTTAGTATGTTGCTGTTTCTGTTGCTGGCTCCACTTTTAGGAGCTGTGTTTCCTATAATAAAATGGAAAACACGCCTGCTTTGAGAATCAGTCCACTGTCCTGAAATGCTGCAGGGTTGGTTTCACTGCGGATGTTCAGCTGTCCACAACGAGGCCGTGTCACTCATTTTGTCCGGTGTGTGTTCCAGATTTTCTTCCCTTATTTTCTCTTTTGTCTGCGTTTGCTGCGCGCCACCTGTTTTTGGAGTCAGCCTGTGTTACTTGCTGCTTTTGTAATCAGGTGAATAAATGGGGCACAACCACAGACTGTATCAGACCTACAGCATCAAAGATGTATTGATTGACTGGGCCTGCCAGAGAAAGCAGGATAGACAAGGGTGTGTTTGTGTGGGTGTCGGGGTGTGTATATGTGCAACTGTAGTGGTCTTGATGAGCCAGTGATAAAGTGAAATGGGAGGCACATGTGCCAAGAAAGAGGCTGAGGAATAGGAATAGAGTGCAGGATTTTAGATTTGAAAAATAAAAACTGCTGAGGACCACATGTTCTCAAAATAATGAGAACTTTGACACTTTTCTCTCACAGAAAATGCCATTGTGCTTGTGGAACATCATGATTTGGCTTCGCATCGATGCTCATTGGGAGACACGTCGTTTGCTGACCTCAAACATGTTTGTTTTATGCATAGTTACGGGGCAACCGTGAACGTGCTTTGAGTCACTAAGCAGGAATTTTACAAGATATGGTCATTGCTTTCATCATGACCAGTCACATTGTCAAATGAAGCAGCACGATATCCCCAGAAGTCCAGTCATTCTTTGATGGGATGAGTCACAACCTGTCTATGCATGCTTATATATGTGTGTGTGTGTGTGTGTGTGTGTGTGTGTGTGTGAGAGAGAGACACAGAAAGAGAACTGAAGAGGGAGATAAAGAAGTTACTTGGAGCCTGAGTTTACACAACTGAAAAGTTATTCTGATGTTTTGGAAATCACTTCCATCTTTTATTGCAAAACACTAAGTTGTAACTTTCCAGTTATCAAATTGTAGTTCACATCTTTTAATCAGTACAGTCAGCCAAGCCTGAGGGGTTTCACGTCATCATGAAACGCACACACACATATATCGTAAATAAGATAACGGAAGAGAGATGTGGCCAGATGTTTGATGTTTTCTGCTCCTTATTAGCCATGGAGACGACACTGAGCTTAAAATAGATGGGTAATTCATCATCCTGAGCTGAAACCATTTTGCCACTTAGACCACAAGTCATTTTTGGTCACATTAGAGGAAAACAAGAAAGCTGTGAGAAGCACATTAGCGATTGTAAAACAGAGGTGGAATGCGAGGCATGCAACATGAAAACACTGCGGTCGAGGGAGAATTTATTTATCAAGTATCCATCTGTCGCCCATAGCTCGCCTTCAAACAAGCAACAATCTCTTCTATATGTATGATGTATAATCAGACCCAGCCACTACAATATTTACATGTGTACATGTTGCAAGCGAGGAATGACTGTGTGGCAAACAGCTCCATCAATGTGTGTGAGTGTGTGTGCTGTGTACTGTCCCACATAATTTACACTTATATCAGGAACCTGATTGTGGAATGTATCAGTTTGGACTAAAAATGGGAGCAGGCACCGTGTTTTGTGGAAAAAATGCAACACACAGAGTAAACTGTTTGTCAGATATGTCGTGTGTTTGGTTTAACGCCTAAACAGTTCCCCCAGAGCATCCCATGTCTGTTTATAACTGAGGATGGAGCCCGGGAGGGCAGCTAGTGTGGATACAGCAAAGGCTGCACCACCTGCACTCTCTAGTACAATGCTTGTCTGTCAGCTCCTTTTTTTTTTCTCACCACTATGCTAGCTAGCACTGATGGATGAAACAAGACAGTCAAAACCTTTTGGACTAAGAATTGCTTTTATTATAAATATTTAACATATATGGAAACCATGTGACTCATTCAAGCTGTGTGTGATTTGTCAGATCTCTATTTTGTGTTTTAGTTGATACTTTGTTTATGTTTTCCCCCCAATATTACTTGTCTGGCTCTTCCAAGTAATAGAGAACTTGAAGGTTGTGCAATGCTATTAAAAGTACGTTACTCAATCTTTAATACTTGAGGCATATCTAAAACAACAGACCTTTTTTGTTAAAGATCACAGAGCAGCAAAGCTTGTAGGAAGTTAAATAAGCAACAAGGAGCCAAATCCTGCTGAAAACCTGTCTCTGTTTCTCTTGTTCTGGAAAAACAGCAAAAAAAAAAAATTTCCATCAAGCTTTTAGCAAAAATATGTTTAGCGTCTGTTGCTGATGGGGCGGATCATTTCAAACTCAATGTCATATCAAGCGCTGAGACTTGGGCATAAACAGTAGAGTTAATGCACTTTCACATCATAAGCTAATATGATTTTAGTGATGGAGGGAGTGGAGGAAAGAAAGACAGCGAGGCAGCGAGGGGGTATTAGTCTGACTTATTGTCTGCCTCAGTAGCCAGTGTGTCTGTGGTAGTGAGGATCCTGGACAACTCTGCTTTCGTGGACAGAAGACAGATGTCAGCAGTAGTGGCCTCATCCCATACAAGCTGCCTTACACCACCACAGGCTTGTGTTTCAGGAGGGCAGCCAGAAGCCAGTGGTGAAGATCTAAGAATAAAACTTGTATTTCAGCACTGTTCAACCAATGGTGGTGGGATTTGTCCTGGTTTTTGCGTTGGATCACGATAGCTTAACATGGTTCCTGCTTTGGAGCGTGCTCGGGTCTAGGTTTGGTCTGGCTTCCTCACCTTGCCTACTTTTCTCTTCCCTCCTTCTTGGCATTGAGAGGAAAATCTAAACAGCGTGGCTGACTGAACAAGCAGCCCTCTTAAAACCAGACTGCCACTCCGTCCTCCTCCTCTTGCTCCGCTGCAGCCCTCAGTCACCACTTTATCACCCTGTGCTGCTGAATGGACCCCCTTCATACGGCTTGGGTTTATGACCCTGCGTTCCCAGACCAGGGGTCCAGATATGGATCTCCATCAAAGGCTCTCTCAGATACCACTGTCACCTCTGGTCTGCTGTGGGTAGACTGGTCTGCCTTAAAGGGATGATTATAAGCCATTGGCCAGTAACCAAGACCTCCTGTCTGTATTCCCGGCTCCTCGCTGATATGTACCTGTGTGCATGTAGGAATATATTCGGGAAGGATGTGTGGCGCATTTAGTGGTGGGATATTTGACCCTCACCTGAACCCACATCTCACCTAACTTCCCACAGGAAGTAGCAGCTTATCCACAGGAAATAGACTCTTTGACATATTTATAAAAAGCCCACCATACACTCACACACACAGACACTACAAAAGGCCATAGAGTAAGATGCCTGAACTCCCACATGCGTTGACAGCGATATAAATAAATCACCATTGAACCCTGAAGTATTCTATCTTCACAAAAACCCCATCATTGAATAGTCTTTAGATGTTTTTGTCACAGTCCACTCTCTTTTCCTCACACCAACACGCACCCACTCATAAACTCTATAGGGATATTTATAGCTCAATCGCGTGATAGAAAGCATATTGTCCCTTATTTGTTGGGTCTGGTTGCCTGCTCTGCTTGAATCATTGCATCATTCTGAGTGGAGGCAGCAGTCCAGGCTTTATGAATGAACTGAGTCTCTGCCAGAGGCTGGGAGATGGCACTGATCCCACTGTGATGTCACTCCAGAGACCAGGAGAAGAGAGGGAGCTTTATGAAACCTCCCATTCATTTGTCCGTCTCCTCTGTTTCCCTGAGCCCCCCCCCACTCCACCCCCTCCTCTTGTCCTGTGATGGGTTCATATTACAGGCTGGTGACTCACCCTCGCCCCTCAGCTCAAGTCACCCCTCACCCACCCAAGATGCTCCCTTGCTATCTTCCCCAACCCTGTCCTGCCCTGCCCAGCCGTGCCTGTTCCAGCCCAATAGACTTTGGCCCCGGCCGCAAAAATCCCAATTTCACACCCACGCTCTGGCGCACAGGCGAAGACGGCTGCTAATTTAGTTCATGTGTGTATGTGTGTGTGTGTATGTGTGTGTGTGTGTGTTTATATGTGTGTCAGTTTAACGGCCTGAGGTGCCAAACAGAACCTCTGGCTCAGGCTTGGTCACAAGAGCAACACAGTAAAGGTGCAGAGCCTGTCAGCGAGGCAGACGTGGTCATCGCACCAGCAGCTCGTCCATTACTAATATTGTTGTAAGAGGGGAGTGGCTAATCAATACCTTTTACGGTACGTCCAGACTAAACATGGATCTCACTTCGTCTGTGATTTTTCAAATTAATGCGCTTATTATTCTCACTGCATCGTTAGAAGAAATCGGTTTCATTTCATATTTTTCACTGCAGACATGCTTTTTTTAGTCTGGGTCTTGTTAGTGAAATGTGGATGCCATAATGCTGCCTGTGATTTACACCCACTCCCACATTTCGTCAGCTAAGTGGATGGGACTCATTTTGTGGACAGACCCACACTGTCTAATGTGGAAAGTGATGACTTGTGGATGCTCTAACTCTCAGTACATACTGACCATTCTGCATCTAATGGGACTCACAGGCATTGAAATCGTATCAGGACTTCATCATTTACTAGAGATTGTCTGGATCCAAGCTCGCCTCTCTCACTAATGGATGCACATTGTGCATTAGCACTGCCGCAGATAACTTTCATATGGATCATTCACCATGGAGGCTGCTCTATTATCACTTCACTTTTATGTTTAGTGTTTGCCTTCCCGCGTTGTTGTGGCCCCTGCTTCATATTTTTAAGATTTTAACTCGGTTCACTTCACATACAACACACCACACAAAGAAAGTTGTGCATTTTGTAGACACACAATTGCAGTGTCACCTAACAGTCCAAAGCTTTGAATTGCTGCAAGATTGTCAACAAAAATCCCACTTCAAACTCATTTTAAGTAAGCTGGAACGAGTAATTCAAAATAAAAACAAAAGAAATTACACAAATTGCAGTTCACATTTTAATTTGCTCTATAATCATGGTTCCCATATTTTCCTCCTCAGAGTGCCTTATGTTAGTTCTCATGCATGATGGTGTTGAGTGTCTTTGATGGAGGATTTAGTGCTAAAGTGGGTTCAAGTCTGTGTGGGCAGGGGCATACTGGGGCTGGGTTGATAAAAGCGTTGGGGAGGGAGGGGTGTAAACGGTTCGAAAGTGCAGACAAACTCCACTAGATCCAGCTTAAATAAACTGCCACATTTCGCCTTTGCCTTCACATCAAAGCGCAGCCTGTCTGAGCCCCGTCCCATCTCAGTTTGCAGCCGTTTGCAGCATGTACGTTTCTGCACTCCCAACACTACTTAAAAGACAAAAATGAGCTCAGTAGAAGCCTAGACAACCTTGCTGTCAGGGGCAGCTTTCCACAAAGACAGCATGCACAGGTCTTATTTTTATTGTGAAACTGCACAGGTTATTTTGATGTGCGAGCTGTGTCTGACAATAGTTTAACTGAGGTCTCGTGCAAGACTGTAAAACAAATTTTATTCTCAGCTCTTGCTTTTACTCCCGAACACAATGGTTAAAGCGTCTGTTTGCTCACCAGTGTAACAGTAAGGAATATATTATTACAGGCCTAATTGAATCACACGAGGAAGCAAAGAGCTCCTCTCTGTTTTCTGTCCTGAGTCTGTTGCGAGGTTTCTTTCTTTAGAGACAGAGAGAGGGGGAAAAAAAGGAAAAAACACCCAAAGGCAGAAAAAAAAAGGAAACTTGAAGACCTAATTTTACAAACAGCCAGACAGACATTGGTTACATGGGCGAAGGAGGGACAGCTGCTGTGCATTCCAGACGAGGTCGAGACGTCAGCGAGTGGTGAAAACAAGTATGAACTGTATGTTGCCCTGGTGTACTGCTGGCAGATAAAACCACCAGCCGGTGGAGATGCCAGAACATCTGGGTTCGACGAATGGGGGTGCTTTGAGAGAGGAGTGACACAACTTTTCCTAATAAACAGTTTGCCTTCAAGCCAAGCCTTTTGTGATCTGGGTAGCATTGAATTTAAATGACATGCAATGGAGACGGTCGAGAAAATTAACTAAAGATTTTTTTTTTTTTGGTGCATGCTAACCTACTGAAGCCCCATTGTGGCCCATTGTGGTCTACGAGATTTGGCTTATACACTTTGATCAGGCAGGATAATGATATCATATCATTCTGTACAGATTATGATAGATCTTGGCCTTTGTTCTGTAAATGAATGTGGGCACTTTGCAGATTGAATGATAAAAACATTGCAGTTAATTGGAAGTCTATAGGGCCTTTTTGTGCCTATTTACAAGTCGTTTGTGGAGTCCGGCGTCTATTCTAGTGTTGGTGGCCTGGGGGGTCTTTCTCCTTCTCCCCTTGTTGTCTCCCCTGCTTTTACCCCTTTATCCCACACTTCTGCAGCCTGGTCAATCTAATTAGATGAGTGCGAGTCATCAGGCACTGTTTAAAGCCATCAAAGGGAGCTCTGTTCCCTACTGGGTGCCCACTGGCTGTGAGCAGAGAACAGTAACCCCAGTGTGTGACTGAAACCCTCGAGACAGCCCACCCCCGACTCTCCTAGCCACCCGCCAGCAGCCGCCGTGACATCATCACCTCATCCCTCGACCCTTGACCTGTCAGAATGTTTGACCCCATGCTTGGTCTTGTGACAGTAGGCCCACTGTGCAGGGGCAACATGGTAGGAGGGCTAGCAAGGGGTCACAGTGTCACTGATGGGCACCAGGCGCTGCTTTCCCACCCAGGATGAGCGGGTAGGGGAGAGGGTCCTGTTTGAAGTGTTTGTAAATAAACTTGCATGTCTGCTTTAATTCAGAACGCCAGATGAGTGGGATTTGGCAAAAAGGATCGTGCCAGTACCAAGCATTCAGACAGCTGTGAAAAAAAACCCCACAAAATCATATAAACCATTTTAAACTGCTATTACTGCTAATCTGCTATTCTACAGAAACGTGCATGTGTACTTTAAAAAAACAAAACCATAATCATCTAGTGCAACATTAGCTTTTAACCAGATTGAATCCAAAGAGGTGACAGTTCTTGTTTAAATCAAATTGGCTCTGATATGGAGACCGTGTCTGTCTAGACAGAATGTAATTGTCAAACCATGTTGTTGATCACGGTAGATATAACTGTGTTGATTTGTGTGTGTGCGCATGTATGTGTGTGTCTGTGAATGCGTGAGTTTATCTGTGTGAGTATCTCACTGAACCACATTCACAAGACTTCTCCTTCCCACCCCCTGCTCTGTCTCAATTTAATTTTCTAGTCAGTGAGCTTTATCAGCATTGCCGTAGCTGGAGTTGTCAGGAATTAAAGCATTGGGTGATATTTGCATTTCTTACTTGAAACAGGACTGATATTGCTCAGAATAATATTGTAATGAATATTTTTTTGTAATTTTTAATCGGCAGACCCGGAGTGTGGAGATGTCCCCCTGCTAACTCCAGGAAGTAAAGAGATGATGTCCCAGGCTCTGAAGGCCACCTTCAGCGGCTTCACAAAGGAACAGCAGCGACTGGGTATCCCCAAAGGTAAACCTGTCAGCTGCTTGCATTTCTATTAGTCCCTGTTAACATTTTCTTTAGGGAAATCTCATCAGCAAAGCACGAGCCACTCAAATCCACCTCAATGTGTCACATGTCAGGCCCACACATTCCTGATCTTTCCACATTACAGCTTGCTTTGGAGAATTCAGTGAAGGCATCTCTTAGACAGACTGACTGAAAACCAGGAAACACCCAGTTATTCCAGAAATGGCCTTTACATTATATACATTTCACCCCAGACAGACTGACTGACTACAGCATCCAGAGAATCTACACATAGAGACATTGTAAAATAATCACCATGTAATCATATCTCTATTTCTAAATTATGGTTTTGTCTTTTCATTACCACTTCTGTTTACATTCACTGCTGCCTCCCTGTTTTGTTGTTGATTGGTGAGTAGTATGTGCTGCAGTTCAGAGTGCTAAAATCAGGCTGAGAGGAATGTTTGAATAAATGTTGTGTATGCACCTCGGGATCTTGTAGTAAATATAACGATCCAACATTTATCCTCCTTAGATCCCAGACAGTGGACAGATAACCATGTGGCTGAGTGGCTAACGTGGACAGTGAATGAGTTCAGCCTGAAGAATGTCGACTTTGACAAATTCGCCATGAACGGAGCCAGCCTGTGTGCGATGGGGAAGGAGCGCTTCTTGGACTTAGCGCCGGACTTTGTGGGCGACATCCTTTGGGAACATTTAGAGATGCTTCAGAAAGGTAAGGCCTCCGAAAACCTGACGACAAGTTAACATGCTGATTTTCTGATTGTAAATACAAAAATGTTGTGAGAAAAACTCACCACGCTCGCGGATATCACTGCTTACGCCAATTTAGTACTGTGGTTTAGTAACAGGAGCCAAACAGGAAGACACAATTTAGCTCGGGTCATTAATTTTTGATAATGCTGGATGCAGTTACACGATACATGAAATCAATGACGAGGTCACTGACGCTCATTCTCTATCTATTTTTCATGAAGAGGATACAAAGCATTACCCCATCAATGGACTGACCTCCAACTTCCAGGAATCCCGCTATACCTCAGACTATTTTGTCAGTAAGTACTCATCACAGTCTCTGTCAACCACCCTGTCTAATAGCTTAAGATGCATGCTTAAAATATGAATGGGGATGCAGAGGGAGGATGTGGATCAGCCTTGTTAATAAAAGAAGATTCAGATTTAGTGTTAGGAAACAGGATCCTTTCTTTAAAGTCTGCACGAATCCATCTTTGCTGCTATAGGGTGCATACTGACGATGCATCATAGGGTATAATTGGAAGTTTTGTTGAGGTTAGGTCTCATCAATAATCTTGTGTAAAATCTGCAAGATTCATCTCACACACTCAGCTTTTGGGCAGCGATTTAGCACAACAGGGATAATGACTCCCCTCTTCTTAGATTGATCTTCCTCCTGTGTTTTTGCTCCTAGCCACCCTTCTCTGCTTTCTATCTACACTCATTTCCCCTTTGTGTCTCCAGGCTATGGTGTTGAGCATGCTCAGTGTGTCCCTCCTTCTGAATACTCAGAGCCCGGCTTCATCACAGAGTCCTACCAGACGCTTCATCCCATCAGCTCGGAGGAATTGCTGACGCTCAAATACGAGAGTGAATACCCCGCCGTCATCCTCCGGGACACAGCCCTGAACGCCATGCAGGGGGACTACTTCACTGTCAAGCAGGAGGTGGTATCCCCTGACAACATGTGCGTGGGACGCCTCAGCAGAGGTGAGGGGTCAAATGATTGTATGTTAGATAAGAGTTTTAACAATGCAGGATTAGTCTCCAGAAGCTCGTTCAGATCGACAGGTTTGACGAACGCGTCGACATGCAGACGCCGAGGTGCACGTAAATGTTACAGGTTTCTGTGGGTGTCTGCCTGCGTGTGATTGTGCTGAAGCTACCACAATCTTGTCATGCCATATCAGCGTGCAGGTTACAGAAGAAAAGCAGGCCCTCCGGTTGGTTTGTGGTTCAAGCGAACCCGCCTCATACACTCTAGACTGTGTTGGGAAAAAAAAGAAAACTCTATTGTTTTTGTCAGAGTGATACACGAACCAAAGCCGCAATGTGTTTTCTTCTTGCCGCCTGTCCTTTATGTAAAACAGTTCAAGTGGTGTAACCTTTTTTTTTTTTTTTTGTTCTTGTTTTTGTTGGCCTCCTTTCCTCGACTCAACCTGAAGGTTCTGGGTAAGGAGATAGAGGTGTCATCCTCAGATAGCGAGTGTGGGGTTTTCTCATGAAACTGTTTGCTTGTCTGAATGCGCAGGCTTGTTTTCTCTCCCAGTTAGAGTTTACAAAGGAATTAGCAGCATGGTTTACATTTATACCCATAAAGCTAGGGTTTTTCTTCTCACAAATCCCCAGCTGTATAAATGAATAGCATGTGCCATGTACACTATACAAGCCTCCTTCCAGTGCTTTAAGCATTTGCCTGAGAGGTTTGAGATCCAATCCCCCGTACATCACTTATACCAGGCTTTTGGCGTTGCGCTCTCCCAACGTGGGAAAGTATTTCGTACCACAACTGATGCCCACATGTGGCTTCAATTTCTCCGGTTGAAGATTTCAGCATCAATAGAGGCACCGCATTATCTGTCATTTGTTAATGACTTACCATCGAAAGACTCCCCTTATCTTTCCCAAGGCCAAAAATAGCAAGGCAATTTGTGTGATTGTCTTCCATTTAAAATCAGATCCAAATGGTGGTTGTAAAAGTGAAATGAGGTGTGAAATGGAGAGAGACGTGGCACCGTACAGAACAATATAGCTTCGTGAAAGGACGTGTCGTTTACCGCTAAGGTGTTTGTTTATGTCGCTTTCATAAAATTTTCCCATCCGTCAAAAGCTTTAACGACCTTCATTTCTGTGCATTCAAATATTACACTGCAAAATGTTCTCTTGACAGTTTTTTTTTTTTTTTTTCCTCCCTCTCAGGTAAGCTCGGTGGCCAGGACTCCTTTGAGAGCATCGAGAGCTTTGAGAGCTGCGATCGACTGACCCAGTCGTGGAGCAGCCAGTCTTCTTTCAGCAGCCTGCAGCGGGTACCATCGTACGACAGCTTTGACTCAGAGGACTACCCCACCGCCCTGCATGGCCACAAGCCCAAGGGCACCTTCAAAGACTATGTGAGGGAGCGCTCAGACCTCAGCAAGGATAAACCCGTCATCCCCGCGGCGGCACTGGCGGGATACACAGGTAAGATGTCTAGAGGTCACACTTTTTGCACCTTGAATAATGCTTCAGGCTTTCACAGACCTTTCTCAGTGCTGACATCTTTTAAAAGGTTCAACTCATGCAGCACAAGGGTTACATTAAAAATAAAAATAAGTGTCTGCATGACATAAGCAACCTCTTTATGCAAAACAACTCATTGATGTTTATATATTTATATCATTTTTGTTTCCACGCACCACTATCACACATAAAGAATAAGATTCAGTGCACAGCTGTAACACACTTGTTGATGCTCTGCAAAAGCCTCAGATGTGGGGGTTGTGCCTTAATGCACCGCTTTTAGACCAAGGAAAAAAAAAAAAAAGACACCTTTTTACCCAGGCAACCCAAGTTATGCACATCACAGGAAACAAAATAGATTTTGCTCATGCCTCGTTTTTTTTTTCATCCTCTCTCTCTCACTGTGTCTCACTCTCCTGTTCTGTCTACACTTCTCATCTACCTCCTTGTTATCTGCAGCCCGCATCTCAACCTATTTTTTCCAGGTTGTCCTAGCAACGCTGGTGGAACATAGAAATTATGCCTGCCCCTGCACATAACACCAGAGTAAAATTATCTCTTCATCTCATGAGGCACCTTCACACTCATACATGCTGTTTTTATGTATGCTCTCCAAGTTCATGTGCCGATGTTTGCAAGCTCCTCTGAAGCACATGCTCTGTTTTAGCTCCTGTCTTGCTGCTTTACCACAATGTGTATATTAACATACATAAGCCATAAATACAACTTTTGGAACATCTGAATGTTAAATTCTGTATTAACACATTAAAACATACTTACCAAACCATGTGTTTAAATAAAATACAAATGAAAGATTCATTCTGGCATATGATATAAATTACCTTTTTAAAAGTGGATCATAAAAACAGTTGCACAGTTACGCTGCAGACACAGAAGTGGCCTCTTAGCAGCAAAGTGTTTTTTCTGTCTTGTTCAAATTATAGTCACAAGGCTCTTAGTTTGCCAGCATTGGAAACGGGGAAATCCAACATATTTTTCAGAGTCACAAACAATGCATACATCAGTATAAGTTAATTGGTCATCTGTATGGTTATTAGTTCAAAAGCCGCTCACAGAACAATGAGTCATTCATTTGTAATGATGTTGGAAAGACGGCGTAATGTATTTATAATCAAATAATGAAGAGAAGGACAGGGTCTAAAAGCCCCTCCAGAACCATTAGAGGCGTTGTTGCTCTCCTGTTTAAACAAAACCAACAGACTAAAAATACATGTATGCAAATGCTGTTATATTATGGTGTTGGTAAACAAACCTTAACTGCACAGTTGCAATAACATCGACCTCGATGAAGTTTGTATCAACATGTGAACTCGAGTATTTGGAGTTATGTTCCCTTTGAATCTTTGTAAAAGTACATTAGGACACTGAGAGTCCATTTACCACCATCGTCTCAATGGCTGACATGTATGTATGTACAACAGAATAAAAGGTCCAAAGAGCTTATATGGGAAAGTCTGGCAAATGTTTTTAGTGTAGTGTATAGTAATGTATTCTCATTGAAGAGAAATGCCTTCCCTGTAGCTTTTTACACAATGGAAAAAAGAAAAAAAAAAACAAGCCTGCTATAACATACCATTTTTTCTGAAAGCTAAAAATGTCAAGCAGCCTGCAGTATAAAGAGAATAGTCCTTCAAAGATAGAAGCAGTCTGATGCGAACATGTGTGCGTGCCCCGTGTGTACATGTGTGGGTGGGTGAAGAAACAGAGAAAGACAGACAGGGACCTCAATCAAAAAAAAATAAATAAAAATAAATACAGAAACAGGCGTTTTGTACAATTCCAAAACGGTGTTTATGACAGCTTGACAGCTTGCTCAGCTCGGCTTCCTGTTCCAGTCACAGGGTGACAGGTGACACTTGTAGCGAGGACAGGGAGCCCGATAAGGCTGCACACAGATAAGTGAAGCTCCAGTTGTCATCTCCGTGGTTTCCTGTGACAATTCACCATTTACACCTCTGTCTACAGTGCATCAGGCAGCCTAACAACATAGTGAACTCTGTGTGTATTATAATACTTTGCCTTCTCTCCTCTTTCTGTCACATACACAATTGCACACATAGGGAATTTATTTTCACTGTAACTAGATTCTGATAAAATATTAGAAAAGATAATCATGACTTTGAGTTGCCTCACAAATCAGTAGTAGTTTCAACACCCAGCTTTAGACTCATTTCGTGTGTATTAGAAACTCAACGCCGGAGAGTCCCCACCCTTTTGCCATGCTGTATGCTTTTTCAATGAGGCCCATTGTGCATGAAGATTGTAACATATTTTTGGAAACTTTTTTTTTTTTTGTAAAAGGGTCAACTGCGTTCTGGCGTGAGAGCACAGGGGGCTGGTATCACCCTCATGTGGGCTTGCTGTTACAGTAGCAGACTACTGGAATGCGAGCTGAAGCTTTTCTGTCTAAAAGAGACCCAGTGTTGCAGAGCCGCTTATTTTCCAAGCTCGGAGCGGCGGCTGTTGTCATGCACCTTCTGCAGCTACCAGCAGCAGGAGCAGAGGGCTCTCTCAAACGCCATTTCCAGTGTTCAACCCACACGTCGGTTTCCCTGAAAGATATATATATTTATTTTTTTTAGTTTGTGTTGTGCAGGGGTACATTTGGTTTTCGGAGGCACTCGAGAAAGGTGACTTTTGCTGCTAGGCTCCCGTTTTGCTGAGGCGGTGTGCTGCATAGGCAGGTGTGATTTCAACATGCGAGCCTCAAAAGTGGGTGGGTTCGTGTATATGCAGAAAAACCACACGATCAAAGTGTACTGCAGTGAATCTAGTTCAGAGACAAAACCAAGCTTTTTTGGTCGTCTTTGTTCTGC